>JANAVB010041416.1:13584467-13641967 GCA_029216955.1 Iris pallida
TGAATTGAATTGAATTGAATGAAATGAATGAATTTGAACTGAAATTTAATCCAATTCATTTCAATATATATTAGTTGCAGGTTGCTGCAACAACAACGTACATGCATGCAATTATACATCAGCTTAGTCTAAGTTGTAGTTGGTTGCCATCAGCTATTAACTTCACCGTGCACACCTCACTTCACTTGGTCACATACAACATGGCCAACCATGTAGAGCCATTTATACAAAAACTATTGATTGAGCAATGAAATAAAAAAAACCACAGCAGAAACACCCAGCCCGGCCTAAGTCCCACGGCCTAGCAATGGAAAGGCCGAGCATATCCCCTTTGTAACAAACCCCTCGAACTCTGTTCGGAGCATGTGTGTATTATATTTCGTCAAACGAATGGAAACCCTAAACCAACCCGACGCCGATCTCCTCCTAGCATGGGGTGACCCCCCTGGCACCAGCGCCGCCGCAGGCCAGTCCCGGACGGTCGTCGCTGCCGCCGTGCGCGGCCGAGGCCGCAAGGATACACATGCGCGCAGACTGGACAAGGAATAGCCAGCCAATGAGCCCACTTTGTGGCGATTCCTGCTGCCACGTTGCCCCGTTTCGCGTGTTGTCTTTGCAGGTACATCGTCAACTTAACCCCCTACGAGCCTCTTCAAATAGGATGTTTTATGTTGCGATGAACGCGACGCTTTATGACTCAAAAGTCGTCGAAAAATAGTCCTAAAACAGGACTAAAAATTGACCCAACCCCCTGATTTAGAAGGCGGATTCCATCCATCGATCGATTGGAAAATCCAATTGAACAGACTTATAGCCAACCTATAGGAGATCATGATACTTTTTGTAGTTTCAGATTTTATACAGTAGGCACAAAGAAATCAGTTTTCGAAGTTGAGAAAAACCACTTTGAAAACAGTTTAGAAAACTTGGAAACCCATCCACACGACGTGCGTCCCGCCAAACCGGGCGACGTAGTCGCGAACCGAAAGCATCGAAAGCTACGTAACAACTTCGTGGTCGTGTGGGCTTTGGCGGAATTCAAATTGGTCGCGTGTGCGCGACGAATTTGATGCGTATCCGTCAAAATTCCCCGTATCGTGCACTTTCCAAATTCTCAATTACTTCGTGTACGCTCGTCAGATCGAGACGAAACTTGTGCCAACAGAACAGTATCGTTTTTCTGGTCCTATATGCCAAGTTTGGTCCGATTCTGAGACCGTTGATAAAATCACCGTTTTGCGGGCCCCACGGTCCCACTCAACGGGCGATTTTGTGCACGGTCCGCCGGAATCCAACTCTGGACATTCGGTTGAATTCGTATCGGAAAATTGGATCCGTAGATATGTAGTTTGACGACTTTAGAGACCATTGACTCTGGCACGCTTTTCGGTGCAAAGCGGGTCCAACGGAGGACATCTTTTTACCCAAAATTACCGTTTTGCCCCTGTATCCAGAATTGGACTTAAGGACAGGCAATCTTAGCTAATTTGACTATTCTGAGAACGTTGGTAATATTTATTTCAGCATCCGGAGACTTCTACATGTGTTGACTGATTGTGGCTCATTGAGTGGTATGGTATTATTGGTTTCTCCAGCTAAGGACCTCAGGCAAGTACACTTTCTGATTGCTTTCTGATTCATAGTAGTGTTTTCATTTCATGTTTATACATATATCTTGCTGCTTGTTGACACGCTCGTCACATGGATTAGTCAAGAGGGGAAATATCTAAGTAGACATGTGAACTACCCAGAACTATCCCATGAGTCTATTCTTGAATAATAGCCGCTGCGCACGACACGTGCAGTGTACCGGATTTACCCCTAGCCGTTCACATGTCGAAACAGATATTTTGTATCACCTAGATAGATGTCTTTTATTAGCTTTTTCTTGTTTATTTCTCTATTGTGCTATGTCATCAGTTATCTTCCAGTTATTATTTTTCATATGCTATTTTCATGTCTTGTTAATTCTATTGTGTTTTGCATTGCCGTCGATTTGTGTACTTGTTCCAATCCTGACTGGATAACCAACATTTTTCAGGTTTAGCCGCGATCACTGTTAGCATTGGGAAGGCTTGGGTATGCTGAAGTCAAACCTAGAAATAGATAGCAGATGTATCAATTTATTAATTATAAATCATGTATTTTCTTTAATTATAAATCTTGTAAATGTTGTAATAAATTTAGAAATGTGAATGAACAGCAATTGTTTATTTTGAGCATTTATTTCTTGCGGGCTTGACAGCGTTCTACCATCAACTCTGCGGCGTAGGCTAGCTTGGACACGTCTCGTATCCGAAAAGCGGGTGCGGGTCGTGACACACATAAAAACTTTCTTATCAACAAGTTTCCTTGTATGACAATAATTGGTCGTATGTCCAAGCAAGCCACAGTAATTGCAAATCATAGAGAATTTAGAAGAAGATACGTAAGAATCATGCATATGTGAATCTCTAGTGCGATGAGCTCTAACATTAGTATTATGATGATGATAATAAAAAGCATGATTCGAAGTGTTTTTCTTGACAAATGGTCCTTTCCTTGTGTTAGAAAAGGATTTGTGTGTAGTGTTCATGTAAGAAGTATGCCTAGCATTATGATGAGTGTGGAGGTGTCTTGGAGTATGCATGTGAGTAGTGTTCTTATTACCTAATTTCTTACTCTGTACAAGAAGATCATTATACTTATATAAGTATCATATTCTCTCCTATTAGCATCTTGAACTTTATGCATAGCAAATTCATAAGCTCTTCTCATGGATTGAATCTCATCATCCTTTTTTTTGATGGTGTCAAGAGATTCTTAAAACTTGAGTCGCAAAGACTCTATCTCATCCGTGTCAGAAGCAGAAGATTTTTCCTTTACATCAATAATGATGCTTGAGAGTCTTTCTACTTCAAGTTGAAGAGCATCAACCTCTTTTAGAGATTTCTTATATTTATTTCTAACACCTTTGTGCTCTTCATGCAATTCAAGGATAGCTTTCTCCAAGTCATCATAAGTAAGAGTATTTAAGGAGAGATCATCAAGTACCTAATCGGTTGCCATGAGACAAACGTTGGCATTGTGTTTGCACTCTTTGTCGTTGTCGGAGTCGCTTGTGTCACTCTCATACCAAATGCTTGTGTTGGCAAATTTCCTGGAGGATCAGCTTCCCTTGCTAGGCTTCTCGTACTTGCTTGAGTCTTTCTTATCATCGGACAGTCCCTCTTGATGTGTCCGGGTCTTCTGCATTGATAATACGTCGGATCTTCCTCATTGTCCCGTCTGAAGCGGTTGGCTTTGTTAAATTTGAGGAACTTCTGAAAGTGCTTAGCTGTGAGAGCTATTTCTTTATCGTCGTCCGACTCATCGTCGTCCGACTCATTGTCGTCGGAGTTATCCTTGGAGTAGGACTTTGTAACTTTGAGAGCAAGAGACTTCTCCTTCTCTTGTATGGAGGATTCCTCTTGATCCTTCATATCGAGTTCATGAGTCATTAGCTTACCCATGAGGGTCTCAAGGTTCATGACTGTAAGGTCGTTCCCCTCAATGATTGCGGTAGCTTTAGGACTCCAAACTTTTGTCAATCCTCTAAGAATTTTTCTGATCTTTTCATGAGCAGGATATTCCTTACCAAGAGAAGAGAGAGGATTAATAATATCACCAAAACGAGTAAACATGCAAGTAATAGATTCATCGTGCTTCATCTTAAAGGACTCATATTCTTGTGTGAGTCTACTAATCTTAGATTCCTTCACTTGTGAAGTACCCTCGTGTGTGACTTCAAGTAACTTCCAAATCTCATTGGAAGTCTTGCAACTAGAGATTCCGTTGAATTTACTACTGTCGAGAGCACAATAAAGAGCGTTCATAGCCTTGGCATCTCGACTCGCAAGCTTATTGGTGTTTTCAGTAAGTGTGTCCCTAAGGGTGTCAGAAGCAATATCCTCAATAACTCTGGAAGGAGTAGGAAGACCATTTATCACACAATTCCATAAATCAAAATCTATGGACTTAAGATAAATGCTCATCCTAATCTTCCAGTAGTTATAGTTGGTTCCATCAAATAGGGGAGGCCTATTTGTGGAGTATCCTTCATTATGGAAGGTATTGATACTAGGGTTAGTGGCCATGGATCACTCAAAGGGTGTAAATCCAAATCAAGAGAACAAAGCTCTGATACCAATTGTAGAACCCTAGAGGGGGAGTGAATAGGAAAATAAAAAATAACTAGAGCAACAGAAGCAATATATGACAAATAAAAGTAAAGAGTAAGAAGATCAAACACAAGATGTATCCTGGTATCCTCGCTTGAGGCAATCCAGTCCCAGAACTCTCTCCGGCTTAAATCTACTATTTAATCAAATAGTACACACGAGTTTGGATCCGAAGAACTCGCCAACTTCAACACGAGTTTGGATCCGAAGACTCGCCAACTTCAACACACGAGTTTTCTTACGAAGGCTCACCAACTTCAAACAAATGAGAAGAGAACTTGTTGATCTTCTAACACGTGAAGATCGAAAATTATAACTCTTAAATACTTTAGCACTTTGGGAGAGGATGACAATTAAAAGCTTGGTAGAGTATTAATGGTGGAGCTCTTGGTTGCTTGGAAAATTTATGGCAAGAGTTGGAAAAGCTTAATGAGAGAGAAAGCTTTCTTTTATAGATAAACCAAGAGTGGGTGGCATTTAATGCTCTGTATACATGCAGACCGGCATACCGTCGGTATGCAGCGTCATACCGTCGGTATACCGGCCAAATAGTAACGGTCATATTAATGACCGTTTGAGAGCATTAAATACGGCCATTAATGCTAGTCAGAGTAATTCAAAAATTAAATATTTATAACCCGGTATACCGTCGATATGCCGCGGCATACCGTCGGTATACCGACGTTTTATCACAGAACGTTTTCAGACAAACAAAATGGTATACCGCCGGTATGCCGGAGCATACCGTCGGTATGTCGACGTTTTATCACAGTACGTTTTTGTGGTCCACTAAGCGGTATACTGCTGGTATGTCGGAGCATACCTTTGGTATGTCGACAATTTGTCACAGCAAGTTTGTGGGTGATAAAACGGTATACCACCGGTATGTCGGAGCATACCGTCGGTATGCCGACAATTTGTCACAGCAACTTTGTGGACGATAAAAACGGTATACCGTCGGTATGCCGGAGCATACCGCCGGTATGCCGCTCTGTAAGAAATTGATTTTTGACTGATGCTTTTACTTTGTCATCCGTCCTTAAGTGTTTACAGATATACCTAGACTTTGTACAGACTCGAAGACTCTAAGCAGTAGGAAGCCGTCTATGTAAGGAGCGCCGGTATCTGCTTCAATCTTCTCTGCAAAGGATGGTAGCACTTGAAAGGAAGGACTTTATGTAGTAGAGCTTCTGAGAAGATATAAATCTGAAGACATAGAAAACTCAACTACGAAGATGCTGTTAATATATCAAAATAAAATGTACCAACAAACCCCTCTCTATGAAATACATGTATATATATTTCTATATATGTAGTGTGCCTATAGCTATATATAGCATGTCTAACCTATGTGAATATGTGTGATGGTAGTGTAAAGTGTAAGGGAATCTCTATATGTGTAGTAGCTAATGTGTTGGGCATTTCTTTGGTATATGTGAATAGTGATATATGTATATATATGTAGTATTGGCCTATGGTGTGTCTGTTAGGCTAGTGAGAGCTTAGTGAGGCTTGTTTAGTCTTGATTAGGCCTAGAATAGACTAGTTAGACTAGTTTAGACTTGTTAGACCTAGTTTGACCATAGTTGACCTAGTTTGACTTCTAGGGTTGACCAGAGTTGACCAAGAGTTGACTTTGGTCTAGATTGACCTAGAATCATGTAGAATGCATAGTAGAACTTCATGTTATCATTGTAGACTTGTTGTGACTTGTGCTGTTCTGATTAGGAGCCAGACACCTCTCCTCGGACAGTACATTCAACCGGACACTCAGATACCAGGCGAGTACATTCTCTGATCATTTCATATCCTGTTTAGAATTATTTTTCTGCTTTAAATTACTTTACTTGATAATGTCACGTTGGTCATACGGATTAGTACTATATGGATCCCTTCTTGAGATATTTTTCCCTCAGGGAGCATCGGATACTACATGTTCTGTGCGTTTCACTTACATGGTGTATCACTATGCTTCACGGTTCATTGATCACTTGTGACATGTACTCTCATGATCACAGAGTCTTTCTTGAATCATCCATTTATGGACATTCCCAGAATCACCCATTTATGGGCCTACTATATATCACCCCTTGTGGGCCATTGCATGGAATCATAACATAACCTGGCTGGATTCTTGTGTATTGATTGGGGGTACGGGGGAGCAGAAGTAGACATATAAATAATATCCAAGTAGTGTAGTTCCCAGAATCACTCCATAGTATAGTTCCCAGAATCTCCTATGCCATTCACATGTTTATATTGTATTCTGACTCACTAGCCACTGTTAGTTCTCTACTTATAGTAGATATTTCTATTACAGTTCTCTCTCTGTTTACATTCCGTACTTTCTTTCAGTTCTTGTATCTTACTTTACTGTATGATTATATTTTCTAACCTGCTATGATCTGTTGAGATGTATTATGCTCGCTCATGTCCTGACTGGACCTGTTAAAAATGTTACAGAGGACGAGGAGGAGGCCTGTGTGGATACCTACTACGGGGCAGCTCTAGATGACACCATTGATCCAGATTTCCAGCCGGATCCATTAGCTATAGAGACTGAGGCTCCCTAGTCTAGGTTTACTATTACTGTCATTTGGGATCTGGATTGTATATATTCTTTCATATTCAGTAGTTGAGACTTGTATTTCTGGATGTTTGCTGAGATGTTATCTTAGACACTTAGACTCTTCTGATCTTCTGTATTTTATTTTGAGTTTTATATCATATCATACTTCTTCTTCCTTAGTTGTGATTGAGTTTACATCCTACTATGTCACCCCCATTCGGGGAGTATAAACTGCTTATCATTATATTATTAGATGTTGTGACCTAGGACAGCGTTCTACCGTCGATACTGCAGCGTAGGCTGGACGTAACCACTTCTCGTGCCCTTACTCTAGGGTACGGGTCATGACACGTTTTTAGTGGTGGCCCATGCAGGTCTAGATTTGAAATGTAGTGGTATTCAAACTAGAATATCACTGCAGCCTGCAGTAGAATTAGGAAATTTTTGAAGGTACTTAAACACATTAGGAAAAACTGTTTATCAGATTTCGTATATCTAAATTTTGCTGCTTATTGTCTTCCTTTGAATTTAAACTGTCCTCCTTTGATATTTCGACTCATTTTCAGCAATTGTTTCTTTTTGATCTGTCTCCAGGATGGTTGAGACGAGATCACATCGCCAGGGCCAGGGGGACGCCGATGAGAGGTCTGCCACACCTCTCATACTCAGCAGCCAGCCCCTGGTACCGCAGCCCTAGTCATGTTGGCTCGGGTAGACGTTTCAGCTGCTTTTGGAGGAGCCCCTCCACCTGTGAGGCATGAGCCGAGTTCGGTGATTCCGGATGTGCTTCAGCAGCAGCAGCCACCTTCGGGGACAGTTAACGCCATTCAGCTGTTAGCCTTCTTCCGGCAGTACATGGAGGGTTAGTAGACCCAGCAGCAGAGGCACACAACTGAGCTCACACGAGGCATTGATGTGGCCGTGACTGCGGTAGAGAGAGTTGTAGCTCAGCCAGCGGCAGCTCCGCAGCCGCACCAGCCACGGAAGAAGGGCATCCAAGATTTTTAGAAGATGCACCCTAGGGACTTCCGAGGGACAGAGGGGATCTTGTATGCCGACGAGTGGATCGATCATATTGAGGAGATATTCAGGTTGGCTGAGATTCTGACGAGGCTCCAGATTGAGGCAGCGGCCAGCATGATGCAGGATCTGGCTCGTACGTGGCACCAGATCGACCCGAGGGTTGGTACTGCAGGACAGACTTGGGCAGCATTCAAGAAGCTGTTCAAGGAGAAGTTCATCCCGGATGCAGCACTGGGAGCCCTCGAGACTTAGTTCGAGGCCCTTGTCCAGGGGAGCCAGTCTGTGGAGGAGTACGCAGGAGAGTTCTGCCGCCTGAGCAGATTTGTAGAGGGCTTGTCGGAGGCGACGAAGGCCCGGAGGTTCCGAAAGGGTTTGGTAAAGGAGGTCAAGTCCTACACCAAGAATGCCTGCAGCGCTACCTTTGAGGAGATCCTAGTAGACGTATTAGCTGCAGAGGATGATCTTGAGCTTAGGCTCAAGAGGGGACGAGACTTCCAGGGAGGCAGCAGTAGCGGAGGACCGGCCAAGAGGCCACACTTTCAGCAGCACCACCAGCAGCAGAGGTTCCAGCCGCAGCAGTTTCAGCAGCCGAGGCATCAGCCAGTGCAGCATCAGCAGGAGAGGGTACAACAGCAGGCACCGAGGCAGCAGGCCACCACCTGTGCTTATTACAAGAAGCCAGGGTACGGGTAGGGCGAGTGTAGGAAGAGACTGGGCAAGTGCCTAGTATATGGTTCAGCAAACCATCAGATGAGGAAGTGTACCTTGACCATGGGACGAGCAGCTCAGGGAGTAGCAGTCAGAGCTCCAGCAGGCCAGCAGAGGGGACCAGCCCTGCCGTCACAACATCAGAGATTTGTTCAGCGTCAGCAGCAGGCCAGGAGAGGCCAACAGGGACGAGCTTTCGCCATGACGGCTGAGGATGCAGAGGCGATAGGAGAGCTGATTGCAGGTTCAGTTCTTCTCGACTCCAGACCAGCTTTTGCATTATTCGTTTCCGGTGCTTTGCATAGTTTCATATCAGTATCTTTTACGATTAGACACGGTATCATAACTGAATCGTTGCCTAGGACTTACAAGATCACGACCGAGGGTGGCATTATCCTCGTGAGTGATGTTTGTAAGGGTCGGAGTGTTGTTTTGGGAGGCCGTGACTTGGAGGTGAGCTTGCTCGTAATGCCATTATCGAACTACGATATAGTACTCGGTATAGATTGGTTGAGCAGGTACCACGCCAACATTGATTGCAGAGGGGGTAGAGTTCGAGTACTCCAGACGTCAGGTAGAGCAGAGCAGCGGAGTTTTATGCGGAGTCTCGGTTGAGGAGCAGACGATTCCACACCCCTTGATAGCAGAGTATATGGATATTTTTCCAGAGGAGTTGCCTAGATTGCCACCAGACAGAGACATTGAGTTCTTGATAGACTTGGTTCCATGAGCGGAACCCATCTCTCAGCATGTATATCGGGTGAAAAACAGTGAGTTGGTGGAGCTAAAGAAGCAAGTGGATGAGCTGCAGGACAAGGGCTTCATCCGTTCGAGTTCATCGCCATGGGGTGCACCAGTATTGTTTGTGCCGAAGAAGGATGGATCAGTACGGATGTGTATTGACTATAGGTCACTCAACAGCCTCACGATCAAGAACAGATGTCCACTGCCGCGGATCGATAATCTTTTTGACCAGTTGAGCGGAGCTCGGGTATTTTCCAAGATTGATTTGAGGTCAGGTTATCACCAGGTGAAGGTAAAGAGGGAGGATATTCCCAAGACCGCTTTCAGGATGCGGTACGGGTAATTTGAGTTTTTGGTTATGCTGTTTGGGCTAACCAATACACCAGCAGTGTTTATGGACCTAATAAACAAGGTGTTCCACCAGTACTGGGACAAGTTCGTGGTGGTGTTCATTGATGACATCTTGGTATATTCCAAGACTGAGGAGGAGCACGAGGAGCATCTGAGGATAGTGCTGGAGATTCTCAGGAAGGAGCAGCTCTATGGAAAGCTCTCCAAGTTTGAGTTCTTCTTGGACCGGGTGGACTTTTTAGGGCATGTGGCGACTGAAGATGGTATCTCAGTTGACCCTAAGAAGATCGTAGCAGTTGAGGCATGGACAGCACCGACTTCAGTGGCAGAGATCAGGAGTTTTCTGGGGCTGGCAGGATATTATAGGAGATTTGTGCAGGATTTCTTCCGGGTTGCAAAGCCGTTGACTCGGTTGACCCGGAAGGATGCTAGTATATTTGGTCAGAGGAGTGTCAGGCAGCTTTTGATGAGTTGAAGAAGCGGCTTACGACAGCTCCGATTCTGACATTGCCTTAGGATCAGGAGGATTCACTATTTATAGTGACGCTTCAGGGAAGGGGTTGGATTGTGTCTTGCAGCAGCATGGGAAGGTGATTGCCTATGCTTCCAGGCAATTATGTCTCCATGAGAAGAACTACCCTACCCATGACCTGGAGCTGGCAGCAGTGATATTTGCTCTGAAGTTGTGGAAGCACTATCTGTATGGAGAGAGGGTGGAGATTTTTACAGATCACAAGAGCTTAAAGTATGTGTTCACTCAGAAGGAGCTGAACATGAGGTAGCGCAGATGGCTAGAGTTGATGAAGGACTTCGACATATCACTTCAGTATCACCCAGGGAAGGCCAACGTGGTTGCCGATGTCTTGAGTAGGTATCCAACAGCCATGTGTTTGACCATGGACCGTCATTTGCTTGCTGATTTGGAGAGCCTTGGGAGTGAGGTGATCGTGCCCAGAGTTCATATACAGTTATGGGGCCTGCAGATTCAGTCAGACTTGGTGGAGAGGATCAAGTCAGCACAGTTTGAGGACGTTGCTCTGCGGTGTCTCCGAGAGCAGGTTCGAGCAGGATTGGTGGATGGCGAGTTTTTTCTTACAGAGGATGGTGCCTTGAGGCACGGTTCCAGGTTATGTGTGCCCAGCGGAGAGCTCAGAGAGCATATTTTACAGGAGGCCCACATATCTCAGTACTCTATACACCCTGGTGCCAACAAGATGTACCGAGATCTGAGGGAACATGTTTGGTGGTACGGGATGAAGCGGGAGGTAGCTTGCTTCGTAGCTAGGTATTTAGTCTGTCAGCAGGTCAAGGCAGAGAGGCAGAGGCCCAGTGGATTATTGCAGCCGCTGTCCATTCTCGAGTGGAAGTGGAAGCATATCACTATGGATTTCATATCTGGATTGCCGCGTATACCAGGAGAAAAAGATACGATTTGGGTCATCGTTGACAGGTTGACCAAATCGGCCCACTTCTTGCCATTCAAGGTGGGTACGTCTACAGAGAGGCTTGCGGAGATGTATATGCGGCAGATAATCAGGATTCATGGGGTTCCGGTCAGCATCATCTCAGATCGGGATAGTCACTTTATTTCCTATTTCTGGAGGAGTCTGCAGACTAGCTTGGGCACTCAGCTCAAGTTTAGTACCGCATACTACCCCCAGACGGACGGACAGTCAGAGAGGACTATTCAGACACTTGAGGATATGCTGCGAACGTGCGTCTTAGACTTTGGAGGTTCCTGGGAGGATCATCTACATTTGGTGGAGTTTGCTTACAACAACAGTTTCCAGGCCAACATTGAGATGTCACCTTTCGAGGCTCTGTACGGACGTAGGTGTCGTACACCCTTATCTTGGGATGATGTTGGTGAGCGAGCTTTACTGGGGCCAGAGATGGTTGTTGATGCAGCCGAGAAGGTGAAGCTTATTAGGGATAGACTTCGCATGGTGCAGGACAGACATCGGCACTGGGCTGATAGCCACCGGAGGCCCTTGGAATTTGAGGTACAGATTAGAGTAGGATTAGATTTAGGGTTGTTGTTTGTGATTTTGATCATGTTTGTTTATCATAATTAAATTGAGACCTTGCTTGTGATTAGGTTGGAGACCAGGTTTTCTTAAGAATATCTCCGACTCGTGGTACGATACGTTTTGGTGGAGGTGAGAAGCTTAGCCCGCGCTTCATCGGCCCTTTCGTTATCAGCGGGAGAGTCGGTGATGTGGCTTACAGGCTAGACTTGCCACCTGTACTAGTGGGGGTCCACAACGTATTCCATGTATCACAGTTGAGACGGTACGTGGCTGATCCTAGCCATGTGCTCGATCATTCGAAGATTGAGGTTGGGCCTTCTGTCAGCTATCCAGAGTCGCCAGTAGAGATTCTGGATCGACGGGAGAAGGTACTGAGGAACCCGGTGATACCTTTAGTTCGCGTCGCATGGAGGCATCATTCTCCAGGAGAGTCTACCTGGGAGCGGGAGGATGGGATGCACGAGCGATACCCATATCTTTTTGAACCGTGAGGTATACTTTCTATCATTCTCATCAGTTGCATTTCGCCTTTCAATTTCGGGGACAAAATTTTTTTAAGGAGGGTAGATTTGTCACAACCACATTTTTAGCATGGGGGTATTTTGGTCATTTTTGAATTTTTGAGATTTATTTGGAATTATTGTGAATTATTTAGATTTATTAAAATTTATTGGAATTTATGTGATTTCAATATTAATTAATTAAATTGATAAGTGGTATGTTGATTTGAGACTAGTTTGGACCTTTTAGACTAGCCTAAAACCTAAACTTAGCTTTGGTGACTTGTTTAGCATGATAGGGTCTTAGTCTAATTTAAGTTAAACTAATTTAAGTCATTTAGAATCAAGTTGTAATAAGAGGAATAGAGATTTAGAACCATGACTTATGACTTAAGGACTTAAGCCCATAACTCATGTAACTTAGCCCATAGCCCATTACTAACCCTAACCCTAAGCCACTATGGCCGGCCAAGCATTGGTATTCCCCCCTATAAGTAGTCTCTTCCATTTAGGGCTAGCCTCTTTTAGGAAAGAACAAGTTTAAAGAAGAGGTATTTTTCCAACTTCATTAATTCATAGAAAATCTATTTTAATTCCTTTTTCTTTCTAATCAATTGTATTAGATTCTAAATCACCTATACTTGCTGTCCATGGTGTTAAATCTCAACTTTGGGACAATTTGGAGCTATTTGCTAGCAAGGAGAACCCCCGTATTGAAGCTTTCCTTGTGTTTTGACACCAATAGGTAAAACCATCTAAACACCATTAAATTCTAGTTTTCTTTACATATTTGGAAAGCCCTAGGTCTACCCTAACTGTAGGTATAGCTAACCTAGGTTTTGTGTCCATTTCGTGTCCTAAATGGACACGTATCAGTCCCTACATGTATGTGTTTGATGAAATGCCCCAAAGGGCATTTCGATTTGATTTTTGTATTGTTTTTGAATAGAAATTTAGATCTAGATGTGGTTTGATGTTTTCCAGTGGTCTGAGCTTAAATTAGTGTCGTGTCGTGTCGGGATCTGGACACGAACACGTGCGTTCCAGTCGCACGTACTGTCCTGCTATTCGAGGGCTCGTACTCATTGGACATGGCGACTCAGGTCATGCCACTTGGCGTGGGCCAAGGGGCAATGACTGACACGAGGTCCTCCAAGTTGGAGATGCTCTCGTGTCGTGTCGGACACATTTTTCAGCCCGTACTGGGTTGTGCACTAACTGTTCAGTCGATATATCGGGTTCTGATACGCGTGTTTGGACACGTCTATACGACTCGACACGACGGTGCAGGGTGCCGCGTAGGTAGCCCTACGTGGGGCGAACCTTGGGGCACGAGCACGAGGCCAGTGTCGCATTGTGTCGCGAGCACGAGGCCTCGTACTCTCTGTACGACACTGTTTTTTTGTGTATTGTCCAGTTATTTGATTCAGTGATTTTTCCTAGTTTAAATTGTTTAAATTATGATTTAAATGCTAGATTAGATTCCTTGACATGTTGTTAATCTATGTTAGTTGATTTTACATTTGAGATTGGGTTGTTTGCTATGATATGGGGATTCAAACATGTGTTGGGCTCGACTGATACATTTTGACTGATACTTTATATTCAGTCTTCCTAAAACTGTTAATCTAATTCTAAATCTGTTTTAATTGGTGTTTAAATAGTCATGTATGATCCTAGACATAATTGTTAGTATATATTAGTTGATAATTACTTATTAGAATATGTTGTTTGTTTGTGGAATGAGAATTGGACATGGGAATGGACTGTTGGCTGATACGCAGTCCAATCTTAAACCTGAGACTTGAACCCTATTTTAATCTATTTAATCTAATATGTTCAGTTATCAAATGAATCCTACAAGTGTATTAAACCCTGTTAAGTTCGAAAATTCATTTAGATTAGATTTTGTGATGTAGAAAGGGATTTTGGAATTTGAGTTGGCTCGAATATATTAACTGATACACTGGTGATTTGGGTTTCAGTTCTATTTATTAAACTGAAATAGGAATGTTAGTTCTCACAAATCTGAGGATTGGTTTCCTTTCTTTCCCTTTTAACTGAAGTGGAGTTTGAATGTTAACCTTTCACTGATTATGTTTCAAATGTTCATTTCCCTTATAACCTGGGAATGATTTCCCTCACTGTTTCTATTTCCTATTTCACACACACAAGTGACACCACTGATTCATATTGTTAATTCACTGTTTTCATATCACTACACGATTTACTGTACACTATTGTTCCTTCCTGTTTTCCTGTTATTACACACTGTTTTGTACTGCCTTGTTTTCCTATACCATTGTATACTATGTTCACCATACATATTTTCCCTCTAGCACACACACACACTTTATAATGGATACACACATTATATGTTTGACACTTGATAGGAACACACACCAGCGTTAGCTTACTGTATTCATATGCCATTGATTTCCCTTGACACTACACTGTTTTTCATGTTTTCCTACACAGGCACACACATATCATATGTTAACCCCTCTCTATGAAATACATGTATATATATATATATTTCTATATATGTAGTGTGCCTATAGCTATATATAGCATGTCTAAGCTATATGAATATGTGTGATGGTAGTGTAAAGTGTAAGGGAATCTCTATATGTGTAGTAGCTAATGTGTTGGGCATTTCTTTGGTATATGTGAATAGTGATATATGTATATATATATATATATATATATATATATATATATATATATATATATATGTAGTATTGGCCTATTGTGTGTCTGTTAGGCTAGTGAGAGCTTAGTTAGGCTTGTTTAGTCTTGATTAGGCCTAAAATAGACTAGTTAGACTAGTTTAGACTTGTTAGACCTAGTTTGACCATAGTTGACCTAGTTTGACTTCTAGGGTTGACTAGAGTTGACCAAGAGTTGACTTTGGTCTAGATTGACCTAGAATCATGTAGAATGCATAGTAGAACTTCATGTTATCATTGTAGACTTGTTGTGACTTGTGCTGTTCTGATTAGGAGCCAGACACCTCTCCTCGGACAGTACATTCAACCGGACACTCAGATACCAGGCGAGTACATTCTCTGATCATTTCATATCCTGTTTAGAATTATTTTTCTGCTTTAAATTACTTTACTTGATACTGTCACGTTGGTCACACGGATTAGTACTATATGGATCCCTTCTTGAGATATTTTTCCCTCAGGGAGCATCGGATACTACATGTTCTATGCGTTTCACTTACATGGTGTATCACTATACTTCACGGTTCATTGATCACTTGTGACATGTACTCTCATGATCACAGAGTCTTCCTTGAATCATCCATTTATGGACATTCCCAGAATCACCCATTTATGGGCCTACCATGTATCACCCCTTGTGGGCCATTGCATGGAATCATAACATAACCTGGCTGGATCCTTGTGTATTGATTGGAGGTACGGGGGAGTAGAAGTAGACATATGAATAATATCCAAGTAGTGTAGTTCCCAGAATAACTCCATAGTATAGTTCCCAGAATCTCCTATGCCATTCACATATTTATATTGTACTCTGACTCACTAGCCACTGTTAGTTCTCTACTTATAGTAGATATTTCTATTACAGTTCTCTCTCTGTTTACATTTTGTACTTTCTTTCAGTTCTTGTATCTTACTTTACTGCATGATTATATTTTCTAACCTGCTATGATCTGTTGAGATGTATTATGCTCGCTCATGTCCTGACTGGACCTGTTGAAAATGTTACAGATGACGAGGAGGAGGCCTGTGTGGATACCTACTACGGGGCAGCTCTAGATGACACCATTGATCCGAATTTCCAGCCGGATCCATTAGCTATAGAGACTGAGCTCCCTAGTCTAGGTTTACTATTACTGTCATTTGGGATCTGGATTGTATATATTCTTTCATATTCAGTAGTTGAGACTTGTATTTCTGGATGTTTGCTGAGATGTTATCTTAGACACTTAGACTCTTCTGATCTTCTGTATTTTATTTTGAGTTTTATATCATATCGTACTTCTTCTTCCTTAGTTGTGATTGAGTTTACATCCTGCTATGTCACCCCCATTCGGGGAGTATAAACTGCTTATCATTACATTATTAGATGTTATGACCTAGGACAGCGTTCTACCGCCGACACTGCGGCGTAGGCTGGACGTAACCACTTCTCGTGCCCTTACTCTAGGGTGCGGGTCGTGACACGTTTTTAGTGGTGGCCCATGCAGGTCTAGATATGAAATGTTGTGGTATTCAAACTAGAATATCACTGCAGCCTGCAGTAGAATTAGGAAATTTTTGAAGGTACTCAATCACATTAGAAAAAAACTCTTTATCAGATTTCGTATATCTAAATTTTGCTGCTTATTGTCTTCCTTTGAATTTAAACTGTCCTCCTTTGATATTTCGACTCATTTTCAGCAATTGTTTCTTTTTGATCTGTCTCCAGGACGGTTGAGACGAGATCACATCGCCAGGGCCAGGGGGACGCCGATGAGAGGTCTGCCACACCTCTCATACTCAGCTGCCAGCCCCTGGTACCGCAGCCCCAGTCATGTTGGCTGGGGTAGACGTTTCAGCTGCTTTCGGAGGAGCCCCTCCACCTGTGAGGCATGAGCCGAGTCCGGTGATTCCGGATGTGCTTCAGCAGCTGCAGCCACCTTCGGGGACAGTTGACGTCGGTCAGCTGTTATCCTTCTTCCTGCAGTACATGGAGGGTCAGCAGACCCAGCAGCAGAGGCACACAGCAGAGCTCACACGAGGCATTGATCTGGCCGTGACTGCGGTAGAGAGAGTTGTAGATCTGCCAGCGGCAGCCCCGCAGCCACACCAGCCACGGAAGAAGGGCATCCAAGATTTTCAGAAGATGCACCCTAGGGACTTCCGAAGGACAGAGGGGATCTCGTATGCCGACGAGTGGATCGAGCACATAGAGGAGATATTCAGGTTGGCTGAGATTCCGACGAGGCTCCAGATTGAGGCAGCGGCCAGCATGATGCAAGATCTGGCCCGTACATGGTACCAGACCGACCCGAGGGTTGGTACTGCAGGACAGACTTGGGCAGCATTCAAGAAACTGTTCAAGGATAAGTTCTTCCCGGATGCAGCACTGGGAGCCCTCGAGACTCAGTTCGAGGCCCTAGTCCAGGGGAGCCAGTCTGTGGAGGAGTACACAGGAGAGTTCTACCGCCTGAGCAGATTTGTAGAGGGCTTGTCGGAGGCGACGAAGGCCCGAAGGTTCCGGAAGGGCTTGGTAAAGGAGGTCAAGTCCTACACCAAGAATGTCCGCAACGCTACCTTTGAGGAGATCCTAGTGGACGCGTTAGCTGCAGAGGATGATCTTGAGCTTAGGCTCAAGAGGGGGCGAGACTTCCAGGGAGATAGCAGTAGCGGAGGACCGGCCAAGAGGTCGCACTTTCAATAGCACCACCAGCAGCAGAGGTTCCAGCCGCAGCAGTTTCAGCAGCCGAGGCATCAGCCAGTGCAGCATCAGCAGCAGAGGGTGCAGCAGCAGGCACCGAGGCAGTAGGCCACCACCTGTGCTTATTGCAAGAAGCCAGGGCACGGGTGGGGCGAGTGTAGAAAGAGACTGGGCAAGTGCCTAGTATGTGGTTCAGCAGACCATCAGATGAGGAATTGTACCTTGAAGAAGAGTACAAGACTCGTATTGAAATACAATGCTTACAATACATCTCACTTTATATTGATAGCCAACTAAACAAATGCTAGAAGACTTACATTTGATACTTTGATACTTTGGATTACAACTCGATATGCCAACTTGGCTTAAAACTTACTGGTACAACTGATTACAATGTTTCATACATTATGCTATTTATAAATAGAAGACATCATCTTGTACAAGGAGAGCTTCTGCATGCCCAACAAATCTTCAATACCATGGGACCAATCAAGCCAATCCTCATGTACATAACTTCCCAAGCACGAACACCTATCCACAAACGTGGGTCAGTACATCATCTATGTACTAGCGAGCAGAATCCAACCCACTCACCTAAACCAACACTAACTGGTCAATTAAGCAAGCTTTTATTAGAATGATCTTTCTACTCGGGGCCTAGCATCAGTTTACAGTTCTTAAGCAGAATCCCTTGAAGTAAGTAAACGTGTTATAGCATGATATCGCATTACTTTGTGTAAGGCATCATCTAAGCATCAATGAGTTAACACGTTGAGCATATTATGGAAATATCCCTGAACGGCATCGTTTAGCATATTTGATGTTATCGTTCAACAGGTTATGTCAATATTCAAAACGGCAATATCTTATCATTGTAGAAGCATGGAAAAGAATAAAGAAAGATCCATGCGGCCAGGGAGCCCCATACGGCTCAGAGAGTTCATGCGGCTCAAGGATCCATGCGGCTCAAGGATCCATACGGCTCAAGTGTCTATGCGGCTCAAATAAGTTCCATGCGCCTCATAGAGGAGTCACGTGGCCTGCAAACAGCTCTTCCATTTGTCCTTTACTGCATTAAATGCCTTGACGGCTGACAGCTCTGACACAGGACAGCCCTAACACAAAAATACAATTATGACTCCGTCATAATGGCAGACTCCTAGGAAAACGAAAGAAATCTCTGACACGATCTTCCGAGATCCAGAAACTGTCATACGGCCTTGACACGTGGACAGTCGCATGCGGCTCAAGTAGAGACCACCCCATGCGGCTCAGGCCGAAGCTGTCCCATGCGATTCAGACCAAAGCTATCCCATACGGCTCAAGCAGAGGCTGCCCCATACGGCTCACAAGGACTGTCTCCATGCGGCTCACAAAGAAGGCACCCATCATACACTCATGCGGCTCAGATCATTACCATGCGGTTCAAATGTTCAAGGGGCCACTCTCAAGCAGCCTTGACACGTGGCCAGCCTTATGCGGCTCAATGAGGAGCAACCTTCCTGCGGCTCAGATTTCTGCAGTGGCTCGCGGTTAAGACACGTGGCATGATAGCGGGACACGTGGCGTCAAATCGATCGAAATCCATCAACAAATCCTAATAAAATATTGGGATCAATTCAGATCATTTGCAATCGAGCAAATCAATGACACGTGTCAGAAAATCCGAGATTGGCATGATAAATCAGGAGAATTTATGTCAATCATCATTAATTACCTACAAAAGATTTGATGCAATCGTATTTATTGCTCAAATCTCTTATATTCAAGATGAACGGCCCAGATCCAGTGATCCTTAGCCGTCGACTTTTAAGAATGTACAATCATTGCAAACCCTAATGAGGCCCCCCATCCTTATAAATAGCAAGGTGCCATTCCCTTGCGAAAGAGGAGACTCTCGAATAAAAAAACGGAGAGACACAGAGAGCCAGGGAGCTAGAGAGAGAATATACAGAGATCAAAAGGAGAGCATTTCTTCAACGCCAAGCAGTTCTTCTACAGAGCCAAAGCTGCACCCGATCGTCCAAGGAGTAAGACAGAGCGGCCGTCGCTTTCCCGAGCCTCTATCGTCACCCCCCAGATTCTAAAATAAACAATTGTACTTAGATTGCTGTACCTAGGTTTTCGTCCCTAGGCTTTCTTTGTACAAGCGAGTTTGTATTGTGAAGTAAAAGTCCAGTCCTCCGATAATTGTTTTATTCTTTTATATTTCATGGAAAACATGATGGCAACTCTGCTGGGGATGAACTTCTCCACGGCTTAGGAGTTGGTGACGCAATCGAATGCAGCCAAACTTGGCTCCACGCAACAGAAGTTGGTCGTCCGCTTCGACCAACAGGCGTTTGAAGAAATGCTCTCTGAGGGAAGCATTGGCCCGGTCCTGAAGCGAACCCGCACAAAGAAAGCTCGCAGCGAGTGGAGGCCAAAATCATTTGCTCCTCCCCAAGCTCTGGACGGAGTACTCTCTGCTGTCCAAGACGGCGAAGGCGACTCCCGCGCGGCCCCACTTCGAGCCATAGAGCACTCTGATGTCCCCAAGTCCGGCAGAGGAAAGCACTACGATACTGGACTTGCAGGGGCAAAGAGCGATCCTATGTGCTCCAGGAAGAAATCAAACAATGGCACTAGCCGCAAGACGAAGACTCATGCGGCCAAGATCGCCAGCCGCATGAATGATGACCATGCGGCTGAGACTGCTAACCAAGGGCATAATACTCATGCGGCCAGGATTTCCAGCCGTATGGAGAACACGCATGCGGCCGAGATTCCTAGCCGTATAGAGAAGACCTATGCGGCTACAACGGCCAGCCGTATGAAGATTATTGATGCCAGCCGCATGACGCCTACTCCACGCGGCTCTGTCTTCGACCGCCTCTCCTATAGTCCTGATCTCTTGTACTCCCAAGAAGACATGTCTGATTCTCTCTAGCACCACTTAGACTCTTCCTACTATGTGCCCGCATGCACTAAAGTGAAGAAGTCTAGGGCAGCACGAGCTTGGCAAGCTCGGTCCGCTGATCCGACCTCTGACCATCCGAGCGTCCCACATACTGTTATGCGGGCCTCTAATGGAAAGTTGTACAGAACCACTCGAGTCCAACCCCGGCGGTAAACGGACAGAAAGGTCCCAAAAGTCTTCCAAAATCCAGGAAGCAAACATGGTCGATCCAGACCCATCTGACTTGCGTGAGGCCATCCTCCACAAATGCAAGGAAAGAGAAGGTGCATCGGGGTGCAAAGAGTCCTCCCACGGATGTCACTGCACCCAAGTCATCATCAACTGCTATTATAACAATACGACGATACGAGAAGACCGACAGTCCGTCTTCCAAAGACTACAACAACCATGTTCAGAGGATGAGGCACCTCTCGTTATCTCCTGCAACTCTGCTCAGAAAATCTCCGCCGATGGGAGAGGGAAGAAGACCAATGTTCCCAGCCCGAAGATTTCAACCACCATGACTAAGAGACTACCGTCTAAATGGGTGCCCACCACAGGAGTTTTCTAAGGTACCCGTTCAAAGACAAAATCTGCTACAGTAGAAGATTCATCGTCCACACCACTGGGGTTACTGGGACTGGGGGTAGCACTCCTCAGAACATCCACGATAATCCGATGTTCCAAGGAGATGAGCCCGAGGAAATAACTCTTCCATCAGATACAGCAAGGGCCGACGTCCCCGAGGACGTCCACGACTTCCAAGATGAAGCAAACTCTGAAGCTAGGGGTACTATCCCTTCTGAGTCCGAACCAGAGGAGAACATTCCCACATACCCCGATGACTTCTCGCTACAGGGGTATGATTCAGAGGGCACTTCCGCCACCGTTCCGTCCATCTCTCCTCATGTAAAGACGGTATTCATGACGGACAGCAGCCAAGGTGGTTCCAGTGATCGCCAACGTATCGACACTCTGGAGGCCATACTGCATGCCTTGGTCAAGTCTGTGGACGAAATCAAAACGGCCCTTCCAACTCTCTAAGGAGGGACGCCTGGCCAAACAAGCACGGGTCCCACGGTCAATGCGGACTCGAACTCAGCGGCACCGAACCCGGGCAACAATCCTCCAGAAATGACGGCCCCCACCGCTGTGGATGAGGCCAGGGAAGCAAGAAGAGAGGTCCAGGAGCTCCGAGCCATATTTCACGCTCGAGAAACCACTCAAGATCATGGATGCGATCGAAGCCAAAGTCAACAAACTAATAGCCAGCGGCTTCATTCGTGAGGAACAACATTCGGATTGGGTCGCCAACATAGTACCAGTCCTCAAGAAGAATGGGAAGATTCGAATCTGCATCGACTTTCGCAATCTGAACGAAGCATGTCCCAAAGATGAATTCTCCCTCCCTATCACAGACATCATGATTGACAACACCTGCGGTTTCGAACGTATGTCATTCATGGATGGCTTCTCAGGGCACAACCAAATCAAGATGTCGCCTGACGACAAAAAGCATACATCATTCCGAATACCGATTGGTACATACTGCTATACAGTCATGCCTTTCGGTTTAAAGAATGCTGGCGCCACATATCAAAGAGCCATGAGTATCATCTTCAGGGATCACTTGCGCAAGACCGTGGAGTGCTATGTTGATGACATCGCCGTCAAGAGTTGCCATAAGGGAGATCTTCTGCAGGATCTGAGGACGGTATTCAACCTAATACGGGCGCACAACCTGAAGATGAATCCCACAAAATCCTTCTTGGGCGTATCCAGCAAAAATTCCTAGGTTTCATCATCACCGCCCAGGATATTCGTGTAGACCCTGAGAAAACGAAGGCAATTATGGAGATGGGTCCTCCGAGAAATCTCCACGAACTCAGAGGCCTTCAAGGGAGGCTAGCTTACATCAGGAGGTTCATTTCTAACCTCTCCGGGCGATGTCACCCATTCACCCATCTCATGAAGAAGGGTGTCTCATTCGTATGGGACAAAGAATGTCAGCGTGCCTTCGACAGCATCAAAGAATATTTGTCGAACCCTCCAGTCCTGGTGGCCCCGGTTGCTGGAAAATCGTTCCTGCTCTATATACGAGCAATGGAGCATTCCCTCGGCGCTCTGCTAGCACAAAACAATGATACAGGCCATGAACAAGCCATATATTACCTCAGTCGAATGATGATTGGGCCAGAGCACCGATACACCGTCGTGGAGAAGGAATGCCTCGCCCTGGTGTTCGCCATTCAGAAGATGCGGCACTATGTTACTGGACAAACCATACATGTGACCACAGAGTCAACCCTCTCAGAGTCCTCATGACTAAACCAGGGGCACTCAGCTCTCGCCTTGCTACATGGGCAATATTGTTGTCCCCTTATCATATAATCTTCGTCCCACAAAAGGCTGTTAAAGGTCAAGCCCTGGCAGAATTTTTGGCAACCCACCCGGGCTCGGAGTCGTCCAGAATATATGAAAAAATCCCAGATGAGGTCATCGACTAGCATGCAACCTCTCACGATGATATATGGCGAATGTTCTTCGACGGCGCCTCAAGGATCGGACCTAAAGGCAACATCGTCGTCGGAGTCGGGGTGGTGCTGGTCTTCCCTTCCGAATTGGTGATTAACCGCGCTTACTCTCTCACAGAGCCCTGCTCTAACAATGTGGCCGAGTACAACGCTTTGGTCATTGGCCTCCAACTTGCAAGAGAGCTGGGGGTGGAATATCTTGAAGCATACGGCGATTCTCAGTTAATCGTCAATCAGATTCGGGGTTCTTACGAGGTTCGCCATGAAGACATGATCCCCTATCACCAAATAGCAATCAACATCATCGCGTCATTCGAGGGGTTCTTCATCGAACACGTTCCCAGACTCCGAAATATCGAAGTCGATGCCCTAGCTGGCCTTGCCGTTTCCCTAGCAGTTTCAAACTGTGTTCGCCAGTCCGTAGATGTGATAGGCCACGAACTGGTCTGTCCCAAGAACAATGTTCAATTCGTGGCGAGTTATTCCGCTCAGACGGTCGATGAAGTCCCAGACTGGAGACAACCATTCATTGACTTCATAGTCTACGACATTCTGCCCGAGAACCCAAAAGAGGCCACCTCTATCCGAAGGCGTTCTCTCAGATTCTTCTACGATACAGAGACAAAAATGCTGTATCGCCGATCCTAGGATGGATTATTGCTTCGATGTCTGTCAAACGCAGAAGCCAAAGAAGCCGTACGCGAAGCTCACGACGGTGTCTGCGGGGCCCATCAGCCTGGCCCTAAATTGCAAGACCGTCTTTGTCGAATGGGCTACTACTGGCCCACAATGGTAGCAGATGCGATAGACTATGCTAGAAAGTACAAAGCTTGCCAAGTCCATGCGGACTTCATCCACCAACCATCCGAATTTTTACATCCGACAGTGGCATCCTGGCCGTTCGAAGCATGGAGAATGGATATCATCGGTCCGATTACTCCACCTTTCTCCCGAGGACATCGCTTCATACTCGCAATCACAGATTACTTCCCCAAATGGGCGGAAGCTGTCCCACTTGCAGAAGTAAAGACTTCAAACATGATCAGCTTCCTCAAGCATTATGTCATCTATCGCTTTGGACTGCCCCGAAGCATCATCCACGATAGTGGTCTGCAGTTTGCAAGCCACGCCTTCTATCGGTTCTGCAACAAGCATCGCATCCAGAATATTGCTTCGATACCATACAATCCGGCAGCAAATGGGTTGGCAGAGGCATTCAACAAAATAATTATCAAACTTCTCAAGAAGTTTGTCTCTTCCAACAAATGCGACTGGAACGAGAAGCTTGGTGAATGTTTATGGGCGTACCGTACTACAGTCTGAACGGCCACTGGGAACACGCCATTTTCCCTAGTGTACGGGAGTGAGGCAGTCCTCCCATTGGAGACTCAAATACCCTCGCTCCGCGTCGCCCTTACTTACTAATTGACGACGGATGATAACTACCGGCACCGACTACAAGAGTTGGAGGCCTTAGATGAAAAGTGCCTTTTGGCTCAGCAACGAATCGAGCTTTACCAAGCACGCATCTCTGGAGCCTTCAACAAGAAGGTTAAAATCAGAACATTCCAGGTGGGCGATCTTGTCCTGGCAGTCCGAAGGCCGATGGTCATGACTCACAAAACCGTCGGCAAATTCTAGCCGAAATGGGAAGGACCGTTTATCATTGAGGCCATATTCTCCAACGGTGCTTACCGCCTCGCAAGACAAAACGGAGACTTGCTCATGTTGCCCGTCAACGGCAAGTTCCTGAAGAAATATTATGTCTAAACGATAAAACTCCAGATTATTGAGTCATGTACCCGCTGGTGCCGCTGAACTCACTTTCATAATATTCCAGATCATCGAGTCATGTACCCGCTGGTACCGCTGAACTCACTTTCACAATATTCCAGATTATCGAGTCATGTACCCGCTGGTGCCGCTGAACTCATTTTCACAGAAATCCTAGATTGCTGAGTCATGTACCCTCTCGTACCGCTAAACTCACGTCCTCCTTCCACAGAAATCCTAGGTTATCGAGTCATGTACCCGCTGGTACCTCTGAACTTACACTTTGATTCCAAAATTCATGGATTGCCGAGTTATGTACCCGATGGTACCCCTGAACTTACATCCCGATCACTCTTTCGGAGGAAAGTTATGTATGACCATACCTCTGAACTTTCTTCTTGAAGGAGCTCCTTCCTCATGATCCACTATCCGCACTCCCAGTACACAAAAAGGGTAACAGATCCACAAATTTCCAAAACGACCATGTCGATGTTACCTCTGAGTCGTCTCAATTCTACCAAAAACAAATCACCCCTAGATAGAACTTCCATGTCCTCATTACCTCTGAGTCGTCCTATGTACCCCCCTTCATTGAGCCCACTCCTGCCATGTCCTCATTACCTCTGAGTGGGAAGGCTCCGTCGAAGAAACCCTCATGCTTGCCATGTCCTCATTACCTCTGAGTAAGTATGTTGATTCCTTTTCGACTTATTATTTGTACCCACAACCGGAGTATGCCAAGGATAGTAGGTCCACAAATATCCTCCGTTGAGTCCACTCCTGCCATGTCCTCATCACCTCTGAGTGGGAAGATTCCACGGAAAGAAAACCCTCATGCTTGCCATGTCCTCATTACCTCTGAGTAAGCATGTTGGTTCTACTTCATCCTATTATCCGTATCCTAACCCTGGATACGCCAAGGATAATAGGCCCACAAATATCCTCTGCTGAATTTTTCAGCAAAGGCCCATCATTCCTCATCATGCCCCGGGAGCCCAGCTGCTCCATGGCATTCCTTCTCCCGATATTCGGAACGTCTACGACAACATGACCGTGGAACCGTTCTAGGTATCCCCAATCAAACTTATTACCCGTACCTAAAACCAAGGTATGCCAGGGGTAACAGGTCCACAGACAAGTCCCCCATGCGGGGAACACATCACCACAATACTACAGGCTCAACAAGCAATACAAATGAATGGTAGAATAGAAAGTACTCTTTATTTGAAAGTCGAAAAAGCATTACATGTTTTGGGGACCGCGTCCCTCTCAAAAAAAAGGAAAACAGAAACAAAAGAAGGAAAGGCCGACTATAGTTCGGTATTGCACAACTCCAAGAGACGGTTTCTCACCAAGGCATTACCCCGCTCAAGCCTCTGTCTAGCTTGGCGCTCAGCCTCCTGGGACAACCGCTCCCCATAATCCAGGTCCATGAGCGCCCGCCAGTCGTCGTCCAACTTCTTCAGAGCCATTTCCAGGTCAGCCGAAGCTTGATTGACTTTATCAGCCTCCTGGATAATTAGCCCCATGTCGATCCGGGCAGCCTCAAGCTCAGACTCAAAGAAAGTTAACTTCCTCTGAAGCTCAAGGATCTGCTCCCACATGTCAGTAATCCCGCGGGAGGCAGTCGCTTCCCGAGCCGTAACATCTTCACTCTCATGGCTCAATTGATCATATCGATCAGACAGAGTGCGGAGATCCTTCAGTATGGTCGGCCTGGTTTTATCCTGAGCGGCCCTCGCCTTCTCTATAGCAGTTGTGAGGGGACCGTGATCCTGATCTATAGCAGCAGACAGATCAACCTGCCGTAATATCTGAAGCTGGGCCACCAGCTGATCAGTCTCCAATAATTTTGCCTCCAGAAGTGCAGCCACCCCTGCCCCACCAGAAAGGGCCTTATGGATATCAATTTGACCCTGGGCGTATTGCCGGGCCAAGACGAAAGAGGTCCCTCTCTCCACAGCAGCTTCTATCCCCCTTTTCAAGTGACGATAAAAGCTGTCGACTACGTCCTGTAACGCTTCGTCCAGGACCTCTGTAGAGGACGGCGTCAGAGGAAGCATGGCCGGCAGCATCGAAGGAGTTGTGCTAGAACTTGCCACCAGGGGGGCAACTTCCGAGCAGAACGATGCACGGATAGCGGCTAACTCTTCCTCTGCCACCCGAAGAGCCTGAACACTTGGCAGGGCGGAGATGTCGACTCTCGGGGCCGCCCGAGTAGAGGAAGACACAAGGACCATCGTCCCCTGCCCCGGTTGTCCCATCACTGGACTTGCCGAACTCGAGCCCACAAGAGGCCCATCAAGACGAGCCGGAAGGGGAGGGGATACGCTCCTCTCTGCCAGTGCCCCTTCGGCAGTGTCTGTCTCAACAATATCCATCCTCGACACTAGAGAGGCAGGACCTGCATGTCCATGATAATAATCAATCGACGTGACCCAAAGGGTGTGATGATAGAGCAGATAGGCCTCCTCGCAAGTCAAGATTCGGCTTATCTTACCAGGAGAGGAGCATGGAGGCTGCAGCTCGTTTGCAGCTGGCATGGTCTCCTCACCCACGATCTCCAAGTTAAATTCGGCCGGCTCCTCTGACCCAGCCACCTCGGAGGGAGAGGCAACTCGATCAGCATCATCTTGATGGAATTCAGTAATTTCAGGGGCAGGCTCACCGGAGCCCCCGTCATCCCGAGTTACGACCTCGGCAACTTGAGAGTCCTCTTCTTCTAACGCCTACAAGAGGGAAGGAAGATGATTAAAATGAAAGCTAGAAGAAAGGAAGAACCGGTAGTAACTTATTTACCTCTGATGCGGGGTCAACTTCTTCGCCTCTTTCCTTTATAATTAGCCCACAGTGTCTGGTCACAGCCAGTTTCCGAGAGCGAGGAATGCCGTCGACAGGAAAAATTTTCCTGCTACGCTTTCGTGCAAGGTCGGACGCAACGGATGGCTGATCTACCACCATCTCATCTTGCAAAACAGGCAGCTGATCCGCCCCTACATCTGCCACCGGAAGGGAAGAGTCATCTCCATCATGCTCGTCGCCTTCGTCATCTGCAGCAGCGGAGTCCGAATCTGGCACTTCGACTCTGTTCTTTCTCTTCCTTTGTCTTGGCCCCCTGGAAACCCTCATCCAGG
Organism: Iris pallida; assembly: GCA_029216955.1. Lineage (NCBI taxonomy): Eukaryota > Viridiplantae > Streptophyta > Magnoliopsida > Asparagales > Iridaceae > Iris > Iris pallida. Next base: position 13,612,380 of record JANAVB010041416.1, read on the forward strand.
CCGGTACCAACAACGAAACTGGCACCCGGGTTAAAACCGATAGGGGGCTTGTTCGCCATACATGATACAGAGCCGCCATATACAAGATCTCTACTGAGGCCTTAATAGCAGGGACTGAGAAAATGGTACGGGTATGGAATGTATCATAGTAATGCCAGGCCCTGATGCCGTCAAGAAGGCTACCTTCGAAACCCAGACAAGAGCTGGGACTGTCTAGAAAAAGCTGACTATATCCAAATTGCCGGGCAAACCTGCTAGGCAGATAAGGCTCCAGAAAGACAGTATTACGGTTACGATACACCAGATGAGCCGGACGGATGTTACGCAGCCACAAAAGCATCTGTCCGTCCAGAAGTTGAGGGGGCCCAATACCGTCGAGATAGACAACCGCTATTTTTTTATCAGTAAAACGAGGGACAGATACGAAAATGTTGTACATGTCTGCCCTCGCCAGTGCCACCCGGCAAGCACGCATGGTCTCGTAGTCCCAAGACTCATTACGATAGCGGAAGATAAAAGCGTCGTCATCAGTTACGTCGTCTTCAGAGCCTGGTCTCATCAAAGACGGATAATGCATCAACAGCCACCCCATCAGATAATGATAGGGCAGCTCAGTCCGTTTAAAATCTTTCGTCACATCGCGGGCAATGACCTTGGATATGAAAGTGCAAAGGCCACGGTATATGCTGCACACCATGGCCGAAAGGAGGGCTAGTCGGACCCGCAAAACTAACTTCACAGCTGGAAGGATGAGGTTTCGACTGATCCTCTCGATAGAACCAGCTCCCCCCGAGACTACACAATTTCGCAGCCATATCATCAAGAATCCCACCAGGAGCGCCTTCTCTGACAGTTCTTGGGTATCCTGATAAAAATAACCAAAGGAGTCGGTTTTACTCCCAAATCTGTCACTAGTGGTGGCCACCCTCTTAGCCGACGACACTAAGGCTTTAATCGCCTCCCGGGATTGAGGACGTCGGGAAGTAACTTGACCTGAGGCGTCCGTCGTGAAGAGATAGCGCACCCAGTCCTTGGTATGAGGGGCATTCCCTTCCGAGCTGCTATCCTTTTTGGATATCTGATGACATGTGCTATAATGGCACAATATCTCTTGATAAAGAGCCACGAAGCCTGGATACCGTCTTTCCAACTCTTCGAACTCCTCATTCGTAGGAGTATACACCTCAAAAGCTTCGTCTCCCCAAGGAAGCTTGGAGACCGCATGCATTTCGTGGAGCGCAAGCCCCATTTCCCCTACGGGTGTATAGAAGGTTCCCGTACGGCAGTTATACATCTCCAGCAGAGATATAAATAATCTTTTGTTTATGGGCAAGCCGTGGCTGGTGCCCCGAATAGCATGGTAAAGGCCAATCTCACACAGGAAGGCCTCATACTTTTGTAAAATTCACATAGACAGATTGGTCCACGAGGGAATAGGATGTATCCAACTAGGGAGCATCAACCGGCCAATGGAATAAGAGCCCTTCCGAGCAAGTTGGTTCATAAAAGTGTCGGCTGTAGAAAACGTGAAATTGGGACCCGACACATTCAAGAAAGTATCCGGGACCAATCCCATTACAGAACGGCTGGTGTGCACCTTGCCCGCACACACTGACTTCAGGCTGTTGTTATAATGGATGTCTCCCACAAACATCCCACTTCGGGTAGGAGTTAAAGACTCTTCCATCTTTCGGTCCAGTGGGAGCATATTGAACCAAGATAGTGGGAAGTGACGCTCCATTTGCGGAATACAGATCGCCATCCCGTTAGAAACAAAACTCCAGTTCTCTGACACCTCCAGAACCTGATTGTTCTTCACAGTCAAGGCGTCTCCAAAGAAGAACGCAGGCTTCAAGTATTCCCCTTCTAACTTCTCCGAGTTCATCATAGCGTTAAGGAAATAGAAATGCTGGTTCTTGTGGGCATTCAATCTCGCCGGAGGCTCGTCACTCGAAAACTGGTCTGCCACATGCATAACTATATGGTCGTACCTATAACCCAGAGCATCTTGGGCAGGGCCTACCAGGAGTTCTCCAGCAGCATTAACTGGAAAATTCACTGAGAAGAAGACAGAAAAAAGATAAGCTAAAAAAGATGGACAAAAAGAACCAGTGGGTGTTTTCGAGTTTATGCGGCTTCAACTTAACGAAGCCTCATGCGGCTCAAGAGAATACTTATGCGGCCCCAACTTAATGAAGCCTCATGCGGCTCAAGCTCAGAAGAATATTTATGCGGCTCCATTCAGCGAAGGTTCATGCGGCAGTGCCCTCAGGGATCGGATAAGTTCGTGCAGACCACGTGACAGATAAATGTGTGCGAACCTATACGGCTCAGCGTAGCTTATGCGACTTCGTTGGCGAAGCACGTATGCGGTCACAGTGGCTATTATTATGCGGCTCGCGGCTCGGCCATAGGACGAACATGCGGCTCACATGAAAATAAAGGCTCGTGCATAAAGCATGCGACGTAGCCATAGCAGTTAGGGTTCTTTAAACCCACAAAAAGTCCTTACCAGCAATAGGGGGATGGACGTCAGGGTGAGCTGCGGGCACGTCGGCCGGCGGAGGAGCGGCCGCAGTTGAAGTAGAGGCAGTCTTCTTGACCTTCGCCGCCGCAGACGACGAAGACGCCGCCTTCTTGTCCTTCGCCGCAATGGTCTTCTTGGGATCCATTGGTGATCGAAGAAGAAGATGATAATCGGGATAGGGAAGGTTCGAAGTAAAGGAGAAAGTAAAGAAGTTTTCTCTCCTAAACTCCTCTTATTTATAGGAGGACAAGAGAGAGGGGGACATGTAGACTAATAACCGCCTCGGAAAAGATGAAACCGACTCCTCAGATTACGTCCCCTCTCCCATAAAGGAGATTCACCCAGGGCATAAAATCCAAAGATTTAATGAGCCGACCCTTGGGATTTTCCCTAAAGGCGGCACTAAAATGAATTTGAGGCAATTAAAGACACGCACACGTGGCAAGGAGCTATGCGGCCCAAAAGTCCCTGCGGCTGATTGACTCAATACGGCTGAGACATCCATGCGGCCGAGACATCCATGCGACCAGGACATCATATACGGCCAGGAGAATTTATGCACGGCCATGCTTCTTATTCAAAGTATTTCAATTTTGCAAATTAAAAACTTTGAAGGGGGTCTTGTAGAAGCATGGAAAAGAATAAAGAAAGATCCATGCGGCCAGGGAGCCCCATGCGGCTCAGAGAGTTCATGCGGCTCAAGGATCCATGCGGCTCAAGTGTCTATGCGGCTCAAATAAGTTCTATGCGGCTCAGAGAGGAGCCACGTGGCCTGCAAACAGCTCTTCCGTTTGTCCTTTACTGCATTAAATACCTTGACGGCTGACAGCTCTGACACAGGACAGCCCTGACACAAAAATACAATTATGACTCCGTCATAATGGCAGACTCCTAGGAAAACAAAGGAAATCTCTGACACGATCCCCCGAGATCCAGAAACTGTCATACGGCCTTGACACGTGGACAATCGCATGCGGCTCAAGTAGAGACCACCCCATGCGGCTCAGGCCGAAGCTGTCCCATGTGATTCAGATCGAAGCTATCCCATGCGGCTCAAGCAGAGGCTGCCCCATGCGGCTCACGAGGACTGTCTCCATGCGGCTCACAAAGAAGGCACCCATCATACACTCATGCGGCTCAGATCATTACCATGCGGTTCAAATGTTCAAGGGGCCACTCTCAATCAGTCTTGACACGTGGCCAGCCTTATGCGGCTCAATGAGGAGCAACCTTCCTGCGGCTCAGATTTCTGCAGTGGCTCACGGTTAAGATACGTGGCATGATAGCGGGACACGTGGCGTCAAATCGATCGAAATCCATCAACAAATTCCAATAAGATATTGGGATCAAATCAGATTATTTACAATCAAGCAAATCAATGACACGTGTCGGGAAATTCGAGATTGGCATGATAAATTAGGAGGATTTATGTCAATCATTATTAATTACCTACAAAAGATTTGATGCAATCGTATTTATTGCTCAAATCTCTTATATTCAAGATGAACGGCCCAAATCCGGTGATCCTTAGCCGCCGACTTTTAAGAATAGACAATCATTGTAAACCCTAATGAGGCCCCCCTCTCTTACAAATAGCAAGGTGCCATTCCCTTGCGAAAGAGGAGACTCTCGGATAAAAAAAAGACACAGAGAGCCAGGGAGCTAGAGAGAGAATATACAGATATCAAAAGGAGAGCATTTCTTCATCAACGCCAAGCAGTTCTTCTACAGAGCCAAAGCTGCACCCGATCGTCCAAGGAGTAAGGCAGAGCGGCCGTCGCTTTCCCGAGCCTCTATCGTCACCCCCCAGAATCTAAAATAAACAATTGTACTTAGATTACTGTACCTAGGTTTTCGTCCCTAGGCTTTCTTTGTACAAGCGAGTTTGTATTGTGAAGTAAAAGTCCAGTCCTCCGATAATTGTTATGTTCTTTTATATTTCATGGCAAATAATCATCATTGGTATTAACATGTTAAACAATCAAGTTGAAGTTAACATGTAAATAACCGTATCACATTTAAGTGATTTCTTACCGATAACCTACTTCCTCCCACCTGCTTAAAAATACAGAATAATATGATATACTTACTCTGTCTGAACAAAACATTCGTTAGCATGCATCCTGACTACATGGTCGTTGGTAAAACAGTACCATAAAGGACTTTCCAATGGGTATTATGATGCACCATTCTAGGGTAGGTTGCAGGCCTAGCTGAATATCCCATAATACCTCGTGCCACCATAGCACGACCAATGTTTCCTTCCGGGTTGAATCGGTCCCAGCGCCCCAGGTACCATTCGAGGAAACTTACTCAGACTTGTACAAGTACGTCCATGACCATGCGAATGCGTATCGACTCGATAAACACAAGTGCATGGTAAAACAACTGAAAGTAAGTAAAGCCAACAGTTCAATATCTCATCTCAATTCCGAGCCGTGTTCAATGACTAATCATTCCATCATTCCACTTGGTGATCTCTATGATCCCAAGCCTCATCATTCCTCATTCATTGATTCATTGCACATTTCTCATAGCATTTCTCTCAACGAGGAACCAACAACATTTCATTCATTTTAAAAGGACAAGCAGCTTTTCATTTATTTTATTGGGACAATTATTATTTAGTTCATTATTTATACGAAAACAGGCAGCATCTCATTTCTTTACCACAGTTATACAGAGAGTACATGATTCAAGAGTCTCATTCAGTTTATTGTGTTAATAGCATTGCCAGTTCTTTTCCCATGTATCAATCACACCGCATCTCATTAAGTCAAGTGAATCATTTGTTTCAGCAGCGTTAAGCATAAGGGACATTATCAATTCATTCTCAGGCATCAAGTCACATTAGCAGTTCAAGTGTGATTAATCCAGCAGTTCAATGTTTATATGTTATTCAATTCAATACTAGGCAATAAAAGCATCTTTGTCGCTTAGCAACTAAAGCATCATAGTTATTCAGCATTCAAGGTATGGGACATTAGGAACATATCTTAACATCATATTATTCTATTTTATTAGACATGAAGGAGTAAGAAAGAGGAAGGACAGTTCCACTCACTTGCATAAAGGGTCTTCCTGTTCCGATTGCACACATTCTTCCTAAGCGTAGCTCCACCAACGAGCCATGTTCCAATACCCATTCTGTCTAGCCAGCTAAGAGAGACTGCATCAGTCTCAATTCTCCTGATTTCTAACCCAAGTCACGGTCCAACATTCTGATCGCATCTAACAAGCCAACCAAATGCCTCGCACGGAGCGGGGCATTACAGGAAGTTATGCCGACAAGTATCCATAAGCTCAGAATCTGGTATACCGAAGGACATCTTCAAGGCTAGTCGCCTGAAGCATTCGATAAAAGCAATAACAGTCTCACTTTTTTTCTACTTGGTCTCGATGAGGGTGGACATACTAACATACATGCCACTCTCGTAAAACCTATTGAGAAATGGCCTCTCTGTCACGCCCCAGAACCAGAATACTAGAGTGCGGGGGAATGACTCAGCCAGCTACGTATTACGGGTAGATGAATACCGTATAATACGATCAATTCTATCAAATAAGATGAGGGGGTGCATACTACATAAAAGTCTCGCTATGGTCACTTCACATCTATTGTCTCAATCATTCAAACAAGAAACAGAAATAGAGAACATGTAAGATAAAGCAGTAAGGCATCCCAAACGCTCAGTCAGAATGTTCTTGATATCTGGCTTTATCAAAACATAGCCAGAGGATGTAACAAAGTCTATATAATTGTTTATCAGCTGCAGCCTGACTTTAGTTACAATTATGCAAAAGTAAGTACAAGACAATCCGACTAACATGTCGGTGCTAAACGGCAAAGTATAAAGTAATTCACAAAACGAGCGGGGAAGTAAGAAACCCACTCGAGTCCTCCTGCGATCATCCCTCTAGTATTGACCATCTTGGAGGTAGAAGTAAGCTGGATCCTTAGGGACCGGCTCTAAATCTGGCCATACAAAACCAGAGAGGTTAGACCTCTAATAGCAAGTACCGCAAGGAAGTACGATATGTAGAATGAAGCCAGTAAGAAGAGAATATGATAAATAGATCTCTGCTATCCACTAGGATTTATATAACATCACGACACTTCGAACCAACCTCCCAACCAAACAAGAACAGAAGTTGGCCCGTCATGTCCTGACATTCTGATCATCTCAGTTAGGTAACATAGTAGGTACAGTACACAAACAAATTAATTTAAACGGCCATGCAACTACTACTGCTTGTTACTGTGAGTTCCAAGTTATCCTGGAATTATGCAATAAAGGATTCCTCAGTTCTCACTATGTGCAAGCAAGGCTAGTCTATCCAGTCAATCAATTGCGCCAATCATGAATTAGACGAGTCCCAGCGGGACGTCCGTCGTCAATACACAATATACAATAAATAATATAAGCAGATACCGCTTCCCGCCCGTATGGCAGATTTACAGTATCTGTGGGAACCAGCAGGCCTGTCGGGCACTTAATAGTCCCAAAAGGGCTGCCATGTAAGAACTCGGGAACCCATTCTCTCCATGCAATCATTATTTTATTTTAACTTAATAATCTCTATGTTGAGTGAAATCCTATGCCGTAGATCATGGTTATTCAGAATGAGTACCTGTGTACGGGGTACGATATGCACAACTCTACAACGATACCCGTACGGTTAGATTGTAGGTCTTACATAGCGTAATACAACAATCAAAACTAACCACGAAATAATCATGCCTTGACCATAAAGTACACATGCTGTTGTTGTAGAAAATAAATAAATAAATAAATAAATAAATTGAAGCCTGCACGTGCCTATATGCCAATATTCGGGATCGTCCAGTCGATTACAATAGTTCGTGTCTCATTTATTTAATTTAATAAGACGACTAGCCAGCCTCTTAGTTCCAACTAGGAACGCATGATCTATTATTAAATTAAGATGACAATTCTCTTTTATAAATGTCAAGACAATAATTAATATCAATCAATAAATGGTAATAAATGTCAATCAATCTCAATCAATGTCAATTTGAAACAAGAATCAGCCAAAAAGGACATTATGGCTAGCATTCATGCGGCTGGGAAATTATTGATTCATGCGGCCGGTAATGAAATGGGTTACATGTGGCTGGGCGAGGGTGATTCCATGCGGCCGGAACAGAATAGTCTCATGAGGCCAAATTAGCAAAGCCCTATGTGGCTAGAAATAAAAGGGGTCTCATGCGGCTACGGGCAACATACGCCCATGTGTCCAAGGGATATTCTATGCGGCTAAATAGGTGCAAGCCTATATGCGGCTAAGGAGTCACGTGGCGCCATGCGGCTGAGAATGATCAGCGCTATACGGCTGAGAATGATCAGCGCCATACGGCTGAAATGGGCGCAAGCCTATATGCGGCAGATAAGTCTCATGCGGCCAAATAACTCTATGCGGCACGGGCTGGTCTTTATGCGGCAAGCGGCCGATCAAGCTTTATGCGGCTGACTAAGCCCATGCGGCCAAGGGAGACTTGCCGCATGAAAACTCATGCGGTCAAGCACTGCTCTTCTTCTCCTCTTTTCCGAGAGAAAGAACCATGGGAAGCCATTGCTTCCGAGCTCCTTAATTCCTTCATTTCAAGCCCAAAACTGGACTTCCATAGGTCAAAATAGGGTAGAACGAAATTTTCTACGACATGGACCCATCAAAACTTGAAGATAATAAAGTTTACTAGATCAAAACCTAAGAAAACCAAAAATACATTAAACTTAGATCTACAAGAAATGAACCAAGGAAATTGAAAATGTTAAGTACTAAAGAGGCTTAAGATCAAGTAAAGAAGATGATGGAACAATAATAATAGTGATCCATCAAGAAGCAAGTTGGCACTTGCCTTGGCGGCTGGTAGGTGGGGGAGGAGTTATGAGGAAGAAAAAGATTAATGGTGAAGTAATAAAGAGAGAGAAAGGGGTGGACTTTAAATGGAAGGGGTGGTGGTAGGTGGAGGTTTGTTTCGGTTCATAATGAACCAACTTACTTAATCCAATCCAAAGTAAAGCTAAAGCAGAGTATGAAAGCAGAAAAATAAAATACAGAAATAAAATTGCAGGAATTTAATTAATATGAATTTAAAAGGGTTTAACTATAGAACAATACATGATAGTTATTAAATATATTAAAATAGTATATGTCTAAAAATATGTATTCTGGGAATGGAAAGTGACATCCTCCTTAGAAAAATTTCGTACTCGAAATTTTAAATCCAAGCCGTATAAGAATATCAAAGCTAAACTAATCTAAGTACAAGAAACTTGAGCAAGCAATCATTCTTTAATGTTTAACTAGCAGATAATATATCTATATTAATAATCTACGATATCAAGTGGTTCTATCCATAGGGTGACAAGCATGAGGAGCTAATACGATCAAGGTATACAGAAGGAGATATACCTTGTGAGTCAAACAGGTGCGGATATCGTGATCGAATATCATCCTCACGTTCCCACGTTGACTCTCCTAAAGAGTGATGACCCCAAGCAACCCGGACAAGGTTAATTGTTCGGTTCTTGAGTATCTTCTCTCTTTGGTCCAAGATAGACACAGGCTTCTCCTCGTAAGACAGGTTGGCACCAACAACCAGCTCAGAATGATCAAGGATATGGCTTGGGTTCGATACATACCTTCGCAGCTGAGATACATAAAATACGCCATGCACCTTTCGTAACGAAGGTGGAAGGAACAAACGATAAGCAACATCGCCTACCCTATCAAGGATAACGAATGGTCCTACGTATCGCGGACTCAACTTCCCGCGAACGCCAAATCTAATGACCCCACGGGTAGATGAGATCCGCAAGAACACGTGGTCCCCAACAGAAAACTCTAGCGGCCTACGATGCTGGTCCGCCCAATGACGATGCCGATCCTGCGCAACTCGAAGTCGCTCTCTAATTCCTTTAACCAATTCAACTGTTTGAACAATCATCTCTGGACCTAACATCTTCCTCTCCCTAATATCATCTCATGCTAGTGGCGACCTACACTTCTTACCATATAGGGCTTCGAATGGCGCCATCTGGATACTGGCTTGATAACTGTTGTTATATGAAAACTCAACTAAGTGCAGGTGGCTCTCCCAAGATCCTTCAAAATCTAGGGTGCAAGCTCACAACATATCTTCCAAATTCTGAATTGTCCTTTCTGATTGTCCGTCCATCTGTGGATGGTAAGCCGTGCTAAATCTTAACTTGGTGCCCAGACTATGATGTAAGCTCTTCTAGAAATGTGATGTGAAACGGGTATCTCTGTCTGACACAATACTGACAGAGACTCCATGTTGCTTGACTATCTGCTGTATGTACAAATCTGCCAACTTTTCTGTAGATTGCCCTACTCTGAAAGGAAAAAAGTGTGCCACCTTTGTAAGTCGATCTACTATCACCCAAATAGCATCCTTACCACTTGATGATCTCAGTAAACCGGTCACAAAGTCTATTGTGATATGTTCCTACTTCCATTCCGGGATAGGAAGCGGTTGTAATAACCTAGCTGGCCTCTGATGTTCTGCCTTCACTTGCTGACACACCAAGCAACGGGAAACGAATCTAGCTATCTCCCTCTTCATCCCGTTCCACCAGAAGTGCTGCTTGATATCTTGGTACATCTTGGTCCCTCCAGGGTGTATAGAATATTGAGAACTGTGAGCTTCTGTCATAACCTCCTGTCTGATATCTTCACTAGGCACACATAGGCATGATCCAAACCTAAGCGTACCATCTTCATGAATTTTCAACTCCTTTCTGAGTCCTAACTCACATTCTGCTCTAAGCTTCTGAATCCTTGGGTCATGTGCCTGAGCTGCCTTGATCCTATCTACCAAGTCAGATTGGACTTGTAGACTTGCCAGAACTCCTACATCACTAGGAAGTATAACTTCGATACCCATCTCCTGAAGGTCTTCTAAGATATGCTTCTGCATTGTCAACATAAATGCGCCGCCCCTTCTGTTGAGAGCGTCTGCTACCACATTAGCCTTGTCCGGATGATACTGAAGCTCTACATCATAATCTTTGATCAACTCCAACCATCTTCTCTGCCTCATGTTCAGCTCCTTTTGAGTAAAGATGTACTTCAGACTTTTATGGTCTGTGTACATGTCTACTCGATCACCATATAAGTAATGCCTCCATAGCTTCAAAGCAAATACTACTGCTGCCAACTCTAAATCATGAGTTGGGTAATTCTTCTCGTGGTCCCAAAGTTGCCTAGATACGTATGCTATCACCTTCCCATGTTGCATGAGGACACATCCAAGTCCTTTACCTGACGCATCATAATATACAGTAAAACCTCCGGGTCCAACTGGCAATGTAAGAATAGGTGCTGATATCAATCTCTACTTCAAATTCTCAAATGATGACTGACATTCTGCCGACCAAACGAATGGCACATCCTTCCGTGTCAAGCGGGTCATGGGTGCTGAAAGTCTTACAAAATCTGATACAAACCTCCTGTAATATCCTGCCAATCCCAAGAAACTTCGCACATCAGCTACGGTCTTAGGTACTGGCCAACTCTTTACTGCTTCTACCTTCTTAGGATCTACTGCTACTCTAGCTCCTGATATGATGTGACCCAAAAATAAAATATGGTCCATCCAGAACTTATACTTGCTGAGTTTGGCATACAACTGGTGCTCTCTCAGAACCTGTAACACTTTCTGAGGTGGTCTTCATGCTCCTCTTCACTAGCAGAGTATACTAGAATGTCTTCAAGAAACACAACGACAAACTGATCTAAGTATGGCATAAAGATACGGTTCATCAAATCCATAAATATTACTGGAGCATTGGTCAAACCAAATGGCATTACTAAGAATTCATAATGCCCATACTTCGACCTGAACGCTGTCTTGGGAATATCCTCCTTCCGAACCCTCACTTGATGATAGCCTGGCCGAAGATCTATCTTGGAGAAAACTCTAGCTCTGCTCAACTGATCAAACAAGTCGTCGATCCTTGGTAGTGGGTACTTGTTCTTTACTGTTGCTGCGTTAAGCTTCCTGTAATCGATGCACAATCTGGATGACCCATCCTTCTTCCCCATAAGTACCACTGGTACTGCCCATGGCGATATGCTAGCTTGGATAAACTTCTTCTCCTTCAGTTCCTCTATGTGCTGATATACCTTGGCCTGTTCCGAATCTGCCATTCTGTAAACTCGATCTGATATCGGTTTAGTTCCAGGGGCCAATTCTATGCTGAACTCAATATCTCTAACCGGTGGTAGACCTGGAATTTCTTCGAGAAATACGTCTAGAAATTCTTCAACTACCTTCGGAACTTGAACTTTTTCCATTGCTGTTACTACTCCCTGCTCTTGCTGAGTTACCTCTGATCTGACTAAGGTGAATCTCTTTATGCCTGGAATATCAAAAGATACACTCCCTCTACGATAATCTATTATCGTATGACTGTCTTTCAGCCAGTCCATGCCTAAAATAATGTCGAAATTTCCGACCGAAAATTCTATCAACTGGACGGGTAAAGAATGCCCGCAAACTACAATACTACACGCTAGAATAACTCTACTAACTCCTACGAGCCCATTGCTAGTGAGTATATTCAACCTCCCTAGCAATACCTCGAACTCCATTCCTAGCCGTATCGTAAATTGTGCAGATATAAATGAATGCGATGCTCCTGAATCAAATAATGCTACTGCGGGATATGAGGCAACGAGAATGTTACCTGCCACAACATCTCTCGATGCTAATGCCTCTTCCAAGGACAGAGTGAATGCCTGCCCTCGACCTCCTTGCTGGTTCCCATGCTACGGCCTAGCCTGGTGCTGCTGCTGGCCCCTGCCTTGATGATGCTGGGGTGGTCTATGCTGGTGTTGCTGCATCGGCGGTCCCTGCTGCCGAAACATCTGAGCCTGTGGCATCAACGGACGATGGGCCAATGGTCTCACTGCCACTGCTGGTCCTCGATACTGTCCTGTCCCTGGTGCTGGCAGAGCAGGAAACTGCTGCACTGGTCCTCCTGACCTCGAATTCATGGAACATGTAGTAACTCGATGATCTGGATTTCCACATATCAAACACAGTCCGTTCAATGACCGACACACATCTCTAGTGTGTCCGACCTTCCCACAATAAGTGCAGCCCGCTGGGGGTTGCTGATTCTTCCTCTGTTGCTGCTGCTGCTGTCTGGATGGTGGTGCTGGCCCTCGTATCGCCACATCGTGGATGCGAATGCCAGGGGACGGTGTTGTTGTTCGGGGCATTGCTCCCCCTCCTCCTTCAATCTGACTGTGGGATCTCTTCTGACCTCCAGTCCTTGCTGTGATCCACTGAATGGTGATCTCATGCCTTCGGGTTGCCGTCAATACTTCGTCAAAAGTCTAATAGTTGTGCCCCCTCTATCAATTGTAAGAGCTCAAGGTGAAACCCTTGCTGAAATCTCATAGCCCTCTGGCTCTCCGTTGTTACCATCTCTGGGGCAAACCTACTCAATCTGCAGAACTCTGCTGCATAAGCATCTACTGTCTTGCCGGCCTGCTTGAGGTTGATAAACTTCTGTTGTAGCTCAAACTGCGCCACAACTCCATAGTACTTCGTCTTGAACCTTGCTGTGAATTGTCCCAAGCAATGGGACGTCTGATACCTACTTCCTCTGATTCCCACCAATCACGTGCGAGATCCTGAAGTAACAACTTCACTTTATCCACACATTCTTTCGCCGGTACCTTAGCCGCCGTCAGAATAGCCTCAATATCCTTAAGCCATGCATCTGCTGAGATGGCATCCTCTGTGCCCTCGAAACGGCAGGGGTTGAATTTGCAAAATCTGGTTGATGCTTCTGAATCTGGCCTTGCCCCTCTTTCCAAAGCCGTCTGTAACCCTTGGTTGAGTAGTACGTTCTGTTCCTGCAACTGAACGTGCATGCGCTGCTGGGCTAACATCTGGTGTTGCTGAGTAGCCATCATCTCGCTCATAATCTCCAGAAGGGCTGGTGTGTCCACTTCTACAGGGGTAGGTAGAACTGTTGGTGGTGGTAGAACCTCCGAATACTGCGATCCAGGTGCTGCTTCCACTATTACTTCTTCTTGGATAGTCTCTTGAGGTAGTACTGGCCCTTGTTACTGATCAACCTGGTCATGTTGTCCATGTTGTCCATGTTGTTGCTGCCCAGCTCTTACAGGTGCAGACGAAGTGCCCCTAAGAAAAGGGATAAGAGAACAATCAAACGACCGGACACGAAGGATCAATGAAGTCAAGAGATACTGGAATGTCAAGCTGGACTTTGAGAATCAACGAATCATGAGATCAAGGGAAACATGTGTGATTGAGATACCCTATAAATCGAAACACCCCACAAGTCTGAAATCTGACCTGCATGGGCCACCACTAAAACCTTGTCACGCCCCAAAACTAGAATACTGGAGAGCGGGGGAATGACTCAGCCAGCTACGTATTACGGGTAGATGAATACCGTATAATACGATCAATGCTGTCAAATAAGACGAGGGAGTGCATACTACATAAAAGTCTCGCTATGGTCACTTTACATCTATTGTCTCAATCATTCAAACAAGAAACAGAAATAGAGAACATGTAAGATAAAGCAGTAAGGCGTCCCAAACGCTCAGTCAGAATGTTCTTGACATCTGGCTTTATCAAAACATAGCCAGAGGATGTAACAACGTCTACATAATTGTTTATCAGCTGCAGCCTGACTTTAGTTACAATTATGCAAAAGTAAGTACAAGACAATCCGACTAACATGTCGGTGCCAAACGGGAAAGTATAAAGTAATTCACAAAATGAGCGGGGAAGTAAGAAACCCACTCGAGTCCTCCTGCGATCATCCCTCTAGTATTGACCATCTTGGAGGTAGAAGTAAGCTGGATCCTCGGGAACCGGCTCTAAATCTGGCCATGCAAAACCAGAGAGGTTAGACCTCTAATAGCAAGTACCGCAAGGAAGCATGATATGTAGAATGAAGCCATTAAGAAGAGAATATGATAAATAGATCTCTGCTATCCATTAGGATTCACATAACATTATGACACTTCGAACCAACCTTCCAACCAAACAAGGACAGGAGTTGGTCCGTCATATCCTGACATTCTGATCATCTCAGTTAGGTAATAGAGTAGGTACAGTACACAAACAAATCAATTTAAACGGCCATGCAACTACTACGGCTTGTTACTGTGAGTTCCAAGTTATCCTAGAATTATGCAATAAAGGATTTCTCAGTTCTCACTATGTGCAAGCAAGACTAGTCTATCCAGTCAATCAATTGTGCCAATCATAAATTAGACGAGTCCCAGCGGGACGCCCGTCGTCAATATACAATATACAATAAATAATATAAGCAGATACCGCTCCCCGTCCGTGTGGCAGATTTACAGTATATGTGGGAACCAGCCGGCTTGTCGGGCACTTAATAGTCCCAAGAGGGCTGCCATGTAAGAACTCGGGAACCCATTCTCTCCATGCAATCATTATTTTATTTTAACTTAATAATCTCTATGTTGAGTGAAATCCCATGCCGTGGATCATGGTCATTCAGAATGAGTACCTGTGTACGGGGTACGATATGCACAATTCTACAACGATACCCGTGCGGTTAGGTTGTAGGTCTTACATAGCGTAATGCAACAATCAAAACTAACCACGGAATAATCATACCTTGACCATAAAGTACACATGCTGCTGTTGTGGAAAATAAATAAATAAATAAGTAAATAAATAAATAAATCGAAGCCTGCATGTGCATGTATGCCAATATTCGGGATCGGCCAGTCGATTACCATAGTTCGTGTCTCATTTATTTAATTCAATAAGACGACTAGCCAGCCTCTTAGTTCCAACTAGGAACGCATGATCAATTATTAAATTAAGATGACAATCCTTTTTTATAAATGTCAAGACAATAATTATTATCAATCAATAAATGGTAACAAATGTCAATCATTCTCAATCAATGTCAATTTGAAACAAAAATCAGCCAAAAAGGGCATTATGGCTAGCATTCATGCAGCTGAAAAATTATTGATTCATGCGGCCGGGAATGAAATGGGTTACATGTGACTGGGCGAGGGTGATTCCATGCGGCCGGAACAGAATAGTCTCATGTGGCCAAATCTATGTGGCTAGAAACAAAAGGGGTCTCATGCGGCTACGGGCAACATACGCCCATGCGGCCAAGGAAAATTCTATACGGCTGAATAGGTGCAAGCCTATATGCGGCTAAGGAGTCATACGGCGCCATGCGGCTGAGAATGATCAGTGCCATACGGCTGAGAATGATCAGCGCCATGCGGCTGAAATGGACGCAAGCCTATATGCGGCAGATAAGTCTCATGCGGCCAAATAACTCTATGCGGCTCGGGCTGGTCTTTATGCGACAAGCGGCCGATCAAGCTTTATGTGGCTGACTAAGCCCATGCGGCCAAGGGAGACTTGCCGCATGAAAACTCATGCAGTCAAGCACTGTTCTTCTTCTCCTCTTTTTCGAGAGAAAGAACCATGGGAAGCCATTGCTTCCGAGCTTCTTAATTCCTTCATTTCAAGTCCAAAATTGGACTTCCATAGGTCAAAATGGGGTAGAACGAAATTCTTTACGACATGGAACAATCAAAACTTTAAGATAATAAAGTTTACTAGATCAAAACCTAAGAAAACCGAAAATACATTAAACTTAGATCTACAAGAAATGAACCAAGGAAATTGAAAATGTTAAGTACTAAAGAGGCTTAAGATCAAGTAAAGAATATGATGGAACAATAATAATGGTGATCCATCAAGAAGCAAGTTGGCACTTGCCTTGGCGGCTGGTAGGTTGGGGAGGAGTTATGAGGAAGAAGAAGATTAATGGTAAAGTAATGAAGAGAGAGAAAGGGGTGGGCTTTAAATGGAAGGGGTGGTGGTAGGTGGGGGTTTGTTTCGGTTTATGATGAACCAACTTACTTAATCCAATCCAAAGTAAAGCTAAAGCATAGTATGAAAGCAGAAAAATAAAATACAGAAATAAAATTGCAGGAATTTAATTAATATGAATTTAAAGGGGTTTAACTACAGAACAATACATGACAGTTATTAAATATATTAAGCAGTATATGTCTAAAAATACGTATTCTAGGAACGGAAAGTGACACTCTCCAAGTCTTTGAAGGAGTTAATGCAACCGTCAAGCAGGCTGCAGAACCATTCAAAAGCTACTCCCTGCAAGGTGCTGATAAAAAGCTTTGACAAGAACGCATCATCTCTTGGTAAGTGCAGCATCTGTGTGTTGAAATATGTCATGTGTTGGTGAGGAGAAGCCATCCCGTCAAACAAATTTAGCATCAATGGCTTGTAGTTAGAAGGACAAGTGGCATTCTCCTATTCAGGAGTATAAGGTTGAGATATCTCCATCTTCTGAAGCGCATCTTTGTGTGAGATGGTATCGAGACGGGCGACAAGAGAATCAATTGCATCCTACTAATTGAGCAGATGTTGAGAAACGACTGATGTACGATTGTTAAGTGCTATCGGCGAAGGACCACCCCCAGCATTTACGAGATTTGGAGAAGGTGCAACGAAATGGTACTCCCTTTGTAGTAAAGGAGGGTTATTACTACGAATTGGACTAGCGTGTGCTGAGATATTTGGTTGAAGTGGGGAAGCAATACCAGTAGTTTGGATAGCCATGATGCTGGTAAGCATATCAGTGATCTTGGCAAATGCCACTTTAAGGTTCTCCAGCCGCTTGCTGGTTTGATTACTGGCTTCAGGTCTTTCTTCATCTGCCATGTACGTCGATAGCACGCGAGGATGAACAGTACAGTTGGTACTGATACTGTCTATCTCAGAGTTGAGGAGGCCTTCATCTTCAGGCAGGGGAGGTAGATAGTCACCGTCAGACTCGAAAAGATCATCGTCATCTGGAAGGCTACCCCCAGCATGGAGGTCGTCTGCTTCAGATTTTGAGGGAGTACTATCCCCAGTTTGAGATTCTGAGGGAACACCACCCCCTGCTTGAGAGTCCTCGCTGTCTATAAGGGATCTTGTTCTCAACCGAGTACCCATATAGACTCCTTCAAGTGAAACAGCTCGCTGGCTGTTTGCTGGCAGACTTTTTCTTCTTTTGTTCGCAAAACTAGAAGAAAAGGTTGGATTAGTGATCCACCTTCTTTGATTGGGGATTCCATAGGAAGGACCCTACGAAGCCATGTTAGATGAAACACATAGTGGCGTTTCATCATCAGAATATTACAGTCGTCAAAACACGGACTGCCTTAGAGGAACTTTCATTATTTTGGAGCAACAACAGTTGATGACAATACTAGTGCACGGGTGCTCCGGTAGAGGTACCTCATGAGTAGTAATGATCTCCCTCGCTTTACGCTTGTGAGCTATCATGTCGCAAAAATCGACATAGGCCCTATGTTCCGTGATGACCTTGAAGATAGCCCCGTGCTATACGCATTGGGGTCTTCCTTTTTGTTGTGGGCGCATAGGCCCCGGGGCATGCCTTTGGGCACATGCTTTCCAAGAGATCTGGCAGTATGCTTGGCCTTCCTAGCTGTGGGCGCATAGAAGGGGTTAGCAGAGTCTGGGCACATGGGTACAGAAAGTCTATGGAAGACAGAAGCCTTCTGACCAGAATCATGCGCCCATATACTCCTTTGGGCGTATGGCACTGGTCGTGTACTTTGGGAAACATCGACGTTTTTCCCCAGTTTTGCCTTTTTTGTTTGTAAGCTTCGCTGAGTTTGTCCAGAGTGTCGAGCACTTCGATTCTTGGCATCGTAGTGTTTTCCTTTGTCGAGTCTCGAGTGTTGAACACTCTGTTGTTGGTTGTTCTTGAGAGGAGTCATCGGGCTAGTAGAGCCCTGAACAACATGCGTCTTCTTCGTATTAGGAGCCTCTGTGGCAGAGCTATGCACCCACAGGGGAGCTACATACGCCCATGTGAAAGGCCAATGTATCCACGTGATAGAGTTCTTCGGTTGCACATCTTCTACAGCACTGGTAGGATATGCGACACGAGCCTTCAGAAGCCAAGTCTTGCGAGACTTGTTCGACTTCACTGGTTTTGAGGGAGTAGAGCCATCCCTTGAGAGCATTTCTTCGAACGCTTGCTGATCGAACTTTACGATCAGCATCTTCTGAGTGCTTCCCACCTTAGCAGTATCGGATTGCGTTAACACCTTCTCGTCAGAGAAAAAGTTAGTCCCCAGCAGAGCCGCCATTTGTGTAGACACTTACAAAAAAGAGAATAATCACTGTCTTTTTTATTAGCGCAAGGCACTACAAATCAAGTACATCTGAGAGATCCTGTACTGAGAATCCCCGAGTACAAAAAGAATTCTAAAAAATGGGACGATGGAGATCGAGCGACAATTGCTCCTTTACTCCGTTGACACTTCGATTTACAAAAGTGGGAGAAAACCTAAGAAAATTGCTAACTCTCGGCTCACTGGCAAGAAAGAAAGCAATTTGGCTCTGAAATGCTCTATGTTCTCTTTTATTTGAAGAGGCATATGTCCTCTATTTATAGTCATTTTACACTGAAACGACTGTTTTGCGCGCACAGGTAGAAAATATACTGATTTTACTATAGGCGTATAGTGTCCCTTTAGGGGCATAGGACGTAGGCGCATAAAGACTGCATGATCATGGGTAGATCGTGGCCACATGCTTCGATACACGACTGCTCGTGGAGACTGACGTGGCCGCATGCCTCGGCCCATGATTGATCGTGGATGTTGACCGGGTCGTAGGGTCGTTTCTGTCTTGGGGCATAGTATTGGGAGCAAACTATACGCCCATACTTGGGCGCATGTTTTACTGCATTGAGAAAATGTTGTGGGCACATAGCCCCTTTGGCCATGTGGGCGCATAAAATCTTCTTCATGTGGGCGCATAGTCCTGTATTTTCATGCTTCTACAATTATTAATCATTAAATTTATCTTTATAAACCATTTATGAGTAATAAACAAGTCCATCTTATTTAAAAGTGAATCTGAATCATCCTCAGAGTTCTTGGGTTCATGGTCATTGGATAAAGCTAATTCTTTACCCTTTGGGGATACGTGTTTAATAGAAGTTAATCCTTCTACTTCATTTATTGGGGTTCCCGGTTCTCTAATTAGAAAACCGCTAATTTCAAATTTTTTAAGCCTCTCTTGAGTGATCGCACCCTGGACTTGTAAGGACTTTATTTCCTTTTTTCAGAGTCTTAATCTCCTGATTGAGATCGCTAATCATAACAGGTGACTGCTCTTTGTTTTTATACCTATTAATAACTTCAGACTTGCTATAAGTATTTTCTTCATGTTGTTAAGTAATATCTTCTTCATTTTTCTCATCAGTGAGAAGATCAAGAATTTTAGTACGAACAGCACTAGTAATATTATTATTCAAAAGAGACTCTAATATCTCTCTCTTATATCCTTTAGTCAAGATGTGAATAGAAAGACCATTTATCTCTACTATATATTTATAGCAGTCAGCATCTTCTTGTATTAAACAATTATTGCATTGGCAATTGCTATCACAAATTTCTTCATCTGAAGATGATTCATCGTCTGATGATCTAGACTCTTTTTCAGAATCAGAATTAATCATAATTTTTAGAAGATTCTTTCTTAATCCTTCATCTTGAATCTCTTCTATTTTCTTTTTTACATAGCATTTGCTAGCATAGTGGCCTAATTTACCACATCTAAAACACTTGACCGTTTTATTAGATCCTTTTGGAGTATTTTTTCTTCTATGAGAAGAAGGATGATCTCTTTTATCTTGATAAGGAAATTTTCTTTAATTTTTCTTATAATTATTCTTTCTTTTGTAACTCCTATCAATATTTCTACATTTAGAAATTTTCTTATCAGTAGGAGGCTTGTGAGTATCAATAGCAAATTGACTACAGAATTCTCCTAACTGATTTCTTTCAGTTAATCTCTGAGATTTTAACTGATTCCTTAATTTAAGATCGTTGCATAAAGCTAATCCTTCTTGTATGCAAATACCTACCAAATATACGTAAGTAAATTTATCACAAAGAATAATTCCAACGTGCTTATTACGCATCCCTTGTTTGACTCTTTCAACAAACAAGTTGGGTAATCCATCAATAATTTCTAATGAGCACTATTGGCATCGCCTAATTGCATAATCCTACACAAGAAAGTATCTTTATACCATCTAAAGTGAGTTAAAGTTGGGCATATGAGGTTTTGTAAGAGAGTTCTTATCTTCTCTCCCTCGTCAGAAATGTCGCCAGTAAAATGTTCTAGTATAGTACAAATTAGAGTATAAACAGCATCTTTTGAGCCAACCATATTCTCAGTTTTAACAGCAGTATATATTTTTTTCTTTTGAGTTGTTGAAATACAATGATCCCACCAACCTTTAAGGATGCCCGTAAAACCACAGGTTATAAATTTAGCAATGCTGGAATCAGTATTACCACCAGTTCTTGCAACTGTGGCATACATAATCATCCTATGCAAAGTATCATGAATCTGTTTATCAGATTGACCATCTATGTTCCATTAATAGATAGTACCACCTTGATAATTATTTTGAATGATATCACCATTCTCCTCGAATAGCATATCCATCGGTGTGGGTCATTTATAATAATATTTTAACAATCTTGGCTTAACATAGTTCATTTTATTTATCATTCATGATGAAGAAGCCGGAATATCAGAGGATTGAAACGATTTTTGTATCGCCTCAATACTGATTGGACTTATTTTTAATTCTTCTAATTTATATCCTAGGTCATCTGATGCTTCTGTTATATTACCATCTACTGAATCTTCAGCATCAAGCGTATGTAAAGACATATCTTTAACCTTTTCTATCAGATCTTTGATAGAAATTTCAAGATTCAATTTATAATCCTGAATTTCAACCGGAGGTTGAATCGGAACATTCTCAGTCTGTCTTATTTCGGACTTTGGAACTTGAGGTATTTCAATATTGATTGCCTTTAATCTATCAATCACCAGATCAAGCGCAATTTTGACTCTTGTTAATTGTTGCCCAATAACCTGAATATAGTTATTGGTATAATTATTTTGTTTTATTATATTTTGGAACTCTTTTATAGTTTCTTCTTTACTTTCAATAGTTCTCAAAAAAAAAACTGCTTCTATTTTGTCAAGCATGTGCTGAGCACGAATTATGATTGGATCACTTGGAGATATAATGACCGATGCTTTATTCCCTTATTCATGGTCCAATTAACATAATTATGTTCTAACACATTAATTTGTATCAACTCATCTTTGATATAGTGTTCTATAACCCATTCAGCAAACCATACGGTTTTTCCTATAGAACTCATATGAGCATGATATTTATTACGATATTGATATCTCTCTTCTTTAGTATACTTCTTTTCAAACCATTGTGTGAAAACTATATTTTCTTTATATTCAGTATTTAGGATTTTTCAAATTTCTGGATAGGTCGTGTAATCCATAAAATAAACTAATATCGCATTTCTGACTCAGTCGGAGAGTCTAATTTAGACTTTGTTGGCTCATACATAGCATGGGGTATGTTCTCATTTAGAGTTATCCTAGTAACTTCAGACCCTTCTCTATTCTCATAATAGGAGGTTGAAGATCTACTAGCGATTGAAGCTCTACTACTAGCACTGGTAGAATTGCAAGGATTTTCAAGTCTAAAATTAAGAGTAATTATCTTAGTTTTATATTGAGGTGTTGATTTGAATTGTGTCAAAAAGGGAATTGAGAAATATAATTTCATGTTTGTATAGAGAGAAATATAATGTTCTAGTATAGTACAAATTAGAGTATTCAACAACTAAGATGAATAAGAAAATTAGTTACATATCAAACAGGCAGTGAAGTAGGACGTACCTACTCCTGAGCCATCATGGCTCTGATACCAAAAGGGGGCAGAAGCAGAAGAGCATAATGGATGATGAAAACATTGAATTTATTAAGCACACAGTGGTAGTAAGTCGTTTATAATAATATTTTGACAATCTTGGCTTAACATAGTTCATTTCATTTATCATTCCTGATGAAGAAGCCGGAATATCAGAGGATTGAAACAATTTTTGTATCGCCTCAATACTGATTGGACTTATTTCCAATTCTTCTGATTTATATCCTAGGTCATCTGATGCTTCTGTTATATTACCATCTACTGAATCTTCAGCATCAAGCGTATGTAAAGACATATCTTTAACCTTTTCTATCACATCTTTGATAGAAATTTCAGGATTCAATATATAATCCTGAATTTCAACCGGAGGTTGAATTGAAACATTCTCAGTCTGTCTTATTTCGGACTTTGGAACATGAGGTATTTCAATATTGATTGCCTTTAATCTATCAACCACCAGATCAAGCACAATTTTGACTCTTGTTAATTGCTGCCCAATAACCTGAATATAGTTATTGGTATAATTATTTTGTTTTATTATATTTTGAAACTCTTTTATAGTTTCTTCTTTGCTTTCAATAGTTCTCAAAAAAGAAACTGCTTTTATTTTATCAAGCATGTGCTGAACACGAATTATGATTAGATCACTTGGAGGATATAACGACCGATGCTTTATTCCCTTATTCGTGGTCCAATTAACATAATTATATTCTAGCACATTAATTTGTATCAACTCATCTTTGATATAGTGTTCTATAAACCATTTAATAAGGACAAAAATTTTAAGAACGTACAGATGTACGAGTATCCAACAGATGTTGAAGAGTTGAACAAATGGACGATTCCTAAGGTTCAACCGAAAGAGATTTATCGGATAGGGACTTTTGATTTTTGTTCCTCCATTGCAATAAAGACAATGGAAAAGACTGTTCCTGTTAATGACAACGAACAGATCTTTAAGTTATTATCGGATGAGGATATAGATCCGTATAGGAGAAGTATAATTTCCTCCATATTGGTTTAATTCAGATAGCATTGAAACCTTTAACTCTGCAGGGGTTAAACGCTTCATTAATGACATCAAAGATAGCCTTAAATAAAATAATTAAATGGGACGAAATTGTCTTCCCAAATGAATGGACTTTGAACTTGGCTATACCTCCTAAAGTCATTTTAGATACAGAAATTGATCAGATAGTTCAAAGTGATGATGGTGGTATTGAGGTTAGATTTACACCTCAATATAAAACCAAGATAATTAGTCCTACTTTTTAGACTTGAAAATCCTCGCAATTCTACCAGCGCTAGTAGACCTTCAATCTCTGACAGACCTTCAACCTCCTATTATGAGAATAGAGAAGGGTCTGAAGTTACTGGGATAATTCTAAATGACAACATACCACAATTAACAAGAGTCGAAATTGCGCTTGATCTGGTGATTGATAGATTAAAGGCAATCAATATTGAAATACCTCAAGTTCCAAAGTCCGAAATAAGACAGACTGAGAATGTTCCGATTCAACCTCCGGTTGAAATTCAGGATTATAAATTAAGTCCTGAAATTTCTATCAAAGATCTGATAGAAAAGGTTAAAGATATGTCTTTACATATGCTTGATGCTGAAGATTCAGTAGAGGGTAATATAACAGAAGCATCAGATGACCTAGGATATAAATCAAAAGAATTGGAAATAAGTCCAATCAGTATTGAGGCGATACAAAAATTGTTTCAATCCTCTGACATTTCGGCTTCTTCATCAGGAATGATAAATAAAATGAACTATGTTAAGTCAAGATTGTCAAAATATTATTATAAACGCCGATGGATGTGCTATTCAAGGAGAATGATGATATCATTCAAAATAATTATCAAGGTGGTACTATCTATGAATGGAACATAGGTGGTCAATCTGATTAACAAATTCATGATACTTTGCATAGGATGATTATGTATGCCACAATTGTAAGAACTGGTGGTAATACTGATTCTAGCATTGCTAAATTCATAACCTGTGGTTTTACGGGCATCCTTAAAGGTTGGTGGGATCATTGTATTTTAGCAACTCAAAAGGAAACAATATATACTGCTGTTAAAATTGAGAATATGGTTGGCTCAGCAGATGCTATTTATACTATAATTTGTACTATACTAGAACATTTTACTAGCGACATTTCTAACGAGGGAGAGAAGATAAGAACTCTCTTACAAAATCTCAGATGCCCGACTTTAACTCACTTTACATGGTATAAAGATACTTTCTTGAGTAGGGTTATGCAATTAGGCGATGCCAATAGTGCTCATTGGAAATCCAAATTTATTGATGGATTATCCAACTTGTTTGTTGAAAGAGTCAAACAAGGGATGCGTAATAAGCACGTTGGAATTGTTCCTTATGATAAATTTACTTACGGATTTTTGGTAAGTATTTGCATACAAGAAGGATTAGCTTTATGCAACGATCTTAAATTAAGGAATCAGTTAAAATCTCAGAGATTAACTGAGAGAAATCAATTAGGAGAATTCTGTAGTCAATTTGCTATTGATACTCACAAGCCTCCTACTGATAAAAAAATTTCTAAAGGTAGAAATCTTGATAGGAGTTATAAAAGGAAGAATAATTATAAGAAAAATAAAAGAAATTTTCCTTATCAAGATAAAAAAGATCATCCTTCTTCTCATAGAAGAAAAAAATACTCCAAAAGGATCTAATAAAACGGTCAAGTATTTTAGATGTGGTAAATTAGGCCACTATGCTAGCAAATGCTATGTAAAAAAGAAAATAGAAGAGATTCAAGATGAAAGATTAAGAAAGACTCTTCTAAAAATTATGATTAATTTTGATTCTCAAAAAGAGTCTAGATCATCAGACGATGAATCATCTTCAGATGAAGAAATTTATGATAGCAATTGCCAATGCAATAATTGTTTAATACAAGAAGATGCTGACTACTATAAATCTATAGTAGAGATGAATGGTCTTTCTATTCACACCTTGACTAAAGGAGATAAGAGAGAGATATTAGAGTCTCTTTTGAATAATAATATTACTAGTGTTGTTCGTACTAAAATTCTTGATCTTCTCACTGATGAGAAGAATGAAGAAGATATTACTCAACAACATGAGAAAAATACTTATAGCATGTCTGAAGTTATTAATAGGTATAAAAACAAAGAGCAGTCACCTATTACGATTAGCGATCTCAATCAGAAGATTAAGACTCTGAAAAAGGAAATAAAGTCCTTACAAGTCCAGGGTGCGATCACTCAAGAGAGGCTTAAAAAACTTGAAATTAGCGATTTTCTAATTAGAGAACCGGGAACCCCAATAAATGAAGTAGAAGGATTAACTTCTATTAAACACATATCCCCAAAGGGTAAAAAATTAGCTTTATCCAATGACCATGAACCCAAGAACTCTGAGGATGATTCAGATTCATTTTTAAATAAGATGAATTTGTTTATTACTCATAAATGGTTTATAAAGATAAATTTAATGATTAATAATGAGCATTATATCACAGATCTTATTGCACTTGTAGATAGTGGTGCTGATTTGAATTGTGTCAAAGAGGGAATTGTTTCAATAATATATTGTGAATGAACCACTCAGACTCTTAGTGCTGCTAATAATAAAGCATTGACTACCCCTTACAAAATTACAGATGTAAATATTTGTAAGGATAATATGTGTACTCCTTTACATTTTATTGTTGTAAAAGAAATAACACAACATGTTATTCTAGGAACTCCTTTCTTAGAAAAGCTTACGCCAATAAGGGTGATAAGCAAGAAAGGAATTATTTCTGAATACAAAAACAAACAAATTAGGTTTGATTTTATTACTGACCCGATGGTCAAGGTTTTAAATAAATTAAGGAAGTTTATTTAAAAGAAAATCAAATAAATTTTCTTAAAGAAGAAATACAAATATTAGGTATTTCTCAGCAATTAGAAAAGTCGGAGATCCGACAAAAGATAATACAAGTTGAAGAAGATTTCAAACTTCAAACTTGTAGGAATATGCCTAATGCATTTTGGGATAGAAAGAAGCATATTGTGTCTCTTCCATATGAAAAAACTTTTGGAGAGACTAATATTCCTACTAAGGCAAGACCTTGCCAGATGAACTTTGAATATCTGGAGTTATGTAAAAAAGAAATACAAGATCTATTAGATAAAAGACTTATAAGAAAGTCTTACTCTCCATGGAGTTGCACTGCATTCTATATGAACAATGCTGCAGAGAAGGAAAGAGGGTCCCTCGCCTTGTTATCAATTATAAACCCTTAAATAAAGTATTAAAATGGATAAGATATATCCGATTCCTAATAAGAAGGATTTGCTTAATCGGATAGCTAGAGCAAATATATATTCTAAACTTAATCTGAAATCTGGATATTGGCAGATTCAGATAGATGAGAAGGACAAATATAAAACTGTATTTATTGTCCCATTTGGACATTTTGAATGGAATGTTATGCCTTTTGGGTTGAAAAATGCTCCTTCTGAATTCCAAAATATTATGAATGAAATATTTATTCAGCATTCTAATTTCATTCTTTCATATATAGATGACATACTAATATTTTCTAATACCATTGAAGAACACTTCAAACATTTGAATATCTTCAAACATCTAGTTATTAAGAATGGTCTTGTTATTTCTGCTCCTAAAATGAAATTATTTCAGCTTAAAATAAGATTCTTAGGACATAATATAGTAAATAGTACTATAATCTCCGTTGACAGAAGTATTGACTTCGATTCTAAATTTCCTGATGAAATTACTTATACTAAGCAGTTGCAGAGGTTTTTAGGTGCTCTTAATTATGTAGCTGACTTTTATAAAGATATAGCCAAAGATACAAAAATTTTGTATCAAAGATTAAAGAAAAATCTAGTTCCTTGGAGTCTTAACCATACTAATACCATTAGAATTATTTAAGCAGAAAGTAAAAAATTTACCTTATTTTCATTTAGCGAATTCTGAATGGTACAAAATAGTTGAGACTAATGCTAGTAGCATTGGGTATGGTGACATCTTAAAACAAATAAATCCTGAGACTAACAAATAAGTGTTAGTACGTTATCATTCTGGTAAATAGAATGATACTCAAATAAATTATTCCACCATTAAGAAAAAATTATTTCTATCATCTTATGTATAAATAAATTCCAATATGATTTACTTAATAATTTTTTTTATTAAGAATTAATTGTAGCTCCACTAAGACAGTCCTAGAAAAGGATGTTAAATTTTAACATCTAAACAAATATTTGCGCGATGACAAGCTGAATTAGTTATATTTGATTTTGATATTGAATACATACGAGGTAATGAGAATTCTCTTCCTGACTTTTGACTCGTGAATTTTTGCAGGATGTCAAGTCGAAAGGGTAAGCAACCATGGGTTCCTAGACCAGTTGCTAGGAAGCATTTCCAGGGGTCCAAACCCGATTCTGGTTCTACCAAAGGGGTTGATAAGGAACCAGTTTTTCTTCAGAAAATAAGGTCTAAAGAAATCATTCAAATTAGTTGAGAAGAGATGCCCCTTCTGACTGAGCCATAGAAATTGATGGCTCGCTACATGGATATTAGCATGTTTCCAAGATTCCATAAAACCCGTAATATGTACGAGGGGATCTTATTAGCTTCCAAACCAGTAAAAATTCAACACTATTATCAGAAAGTTAATGATCACACTTCTGATATAATATATAGCAAAGCTATTATCAAGAGGGTAATAACTCCACAATCTTGGGGCTTAAACCCTAATTCCTTTATGACCAGTACAGTCCGTGGTAAGCCGGCTTTAGTTTATACTTACTGGGAATATGTTGATGCTTTCTATAAAGTGTTTTATTATCAAAACACTAATAGAAAACATACTTGGTTTTTCAATATTTGTCCAGAAATACTCAGTCTGGATATACCTACATGGTTCTATGAATGGTGGTTGTTACTTGGGGCAACCATTGATATTTTTCCTGTTCCTATCAGGGAACACTTTCCTAAATGGATAAATTCTTCAGTTACCTGTCAAAAGAACATCTTTTTGAGGGGGTGAGTACCCTTAATTTCTTTATACAGAATGACATTCTGTTTATTATGAAATTGACTCTACATGGAGAGATTAATACCTTGAATATTCTGGTATTAGTCAGAAAGTTCCATATAAAATGGTGGGAACGAATTGATGAGAATAAGAAATTAGCCGAAATTCAGGCTAATATCAAAGTGAATGAGGTGCTTATTGAGAAGCAGTTAAAACAAGATATAATGGAAAATAGTCCAATTAAGAAATTAAAGGCTTCTTTGATTAGAAAGAACCCATATATTACAGAAGAAGAATTAAAAAAAGATGCTTTCAATACTTCCAAGCCCAATTTATTGCTAATTTTAATATGGAAGATACAGTTCCAGTTCAGCCTGATACCCCAATGGAGGATTCTTAGAATCCGAAAGAGGAGGAAGATTTTGATACTATGACCAAATGTCTTTGACTCTATTATGTGCCGAGTCATCATCTTCAAATGTCGAAGAACAGAAGAAGAAGGCAAAAGATGGAGGAGAATAGTTCCAATAAAATGTGGTCCGTTCGTGGCCCTTATCTTTCATGGTCGACAAAGCTTTTGGGAATATTCCTTTACTTTACATAAAGTAAAGTCAACAAAAAGTTTAGAAGAGACTTAAAGTAAAGACGATTCCTTTACTTTTCTTAAAGTAAAGTCGACCGACGCTCCACTACCAACAGATCAACTTTGGTACCAAAAGATGGCCTGGTAACCGACCGATGGCAGACTCATTATTGAGTTATATATAAATAAGAGGCTGCATCCTCTTTCTGTGGGTGCATTTTTCTAAGTTCAGTTTTTCTATTTTCTTCCTTTCTGCAAATTTGCGAGTTTGTAATCGTGTGCTTTGTACTACCACTGTATGCTTAATAAATTCAAGGTTTTCATCATCCATTCTGCTCTTCTACTTCCGCCCCCTTTCGGTATATATATATATATATATATATATATATATATATATATATATATATATAAACCCTAACCCTAATCTCGACGCACGCCAGGCCGTCGTTGCCACGTCAGCAGCAGCAACAACAACAATGGCAACATTAATGTCACCTTATTCT
>JANAVB010041416.1:13644467-13731967 GCA_029216955.1 Iris pallida
ATGACCTCTATATATATATATATATATATATATATATAGAGGTCATTTGATATATATATATATATATATATATATATATATATATATATATATATATATATATATATCAAATGACCTCTAGCATAGTGGTTAAGAGAGATGCATGCGGCCCGAGTGGTCATGAGATCGATTCCCGTTGGGAGTGTTCGCCACAATTACCTTCTTTCAATATATATATATATATATATATATATATATATATATATATAGCCACCGAACTCGAGTGACTCTTGTGGTTACCGAGGAGATGTATAAGACCCTAGCTGGGTGGCGGAAGATCAGTGGACCGAGCCATGGGGCCGATTATTTCTTTCACTTATTTGGTGAAAGTTTGGGAACAGTGGGCCCAATAGACATGCAATGCAGCATGCACAAAGTCCCGTACGTATCGTTGAACATCTAAAAAAAAGTTTATAAATTCTCCATTAATTACTTAAAAATAAAACTAACTAATAGTTTAACAACCTGATATGATCTAATTATATCTAAACACCTCTAGCTCAAGTAGTGAAGGGAGGGAGATATTCACCTTGTTTGCCGGAATTCAAGTCCACAAGAAAACCTTATAGACCACAATATATATAATAAATAAATTCATATTGAATTTTTTATTTAATAATTTTTTTATATTTGTGCATTGCACGCGTACGTTACTAGTATTATTTAATGTAGAGAAGAACCGTACATATCTGGTTATCGGATTTACAAAATAAATATTAGACGAAGAAGACAATATACGTAGTAACAAGTATGATAACATTAATGCACACTAAGACTACGACAGGTTCATGTATAAATAATTTAGTGAGTGTATGATCATTAACAAATTTATAATACTAAACTTAATTGATGGAACGTAATAAAAAATTCAAATTCATCATTGGGAAAACATGAGATACATGATAAATTAATTAATATTATTGAGATAAGACCGCTCATTAATACAAAATCGTTGTTTGTCGGAAAAAAGAGAGGTTGAAAAGGAGGAGAAGTGGTCGACCAGCTGAAAAAAGATTTGACTCTGAGAGCTCAAGATTAAGTAAAAATGTCATTCAAAATTGGATCCCGATAATTAAGATATCCATATGAAACAAATTATATAAATGAATTTAGTTGTGTTAATATTCACTGCAATCGACCACCTAACATAGACTATAATTCATATATATATATATATATATATATATATATATATATATATATATATATATATATAACTCGAGTGGCTCTTGTGGTTATCGATGAGATGTATAAGATCTTGGCTGGGTGGCGGAAGATCAGTGGACCGAAGTACGTGACGTATTTTTCTTTCCATTTATTTGGTGGGAGTTGGGGGACAGTGGACCCAATAGACATGCAAGCAGCGTGTACAAAAGTCTCGTGCGTATCGTCGGATATCTAAAAAAAATCGTTTATAAATTCTCCATTAAATATTTAAAAGTAAAACTAACTAATAGTGTAACTATCTGATATGATCTAATTATATCTAAACACCTCTAGCTCAAGTAGTTAAGGCTATGTTTGATAGGAATGATGAAAAAGTGGAGGGAAGGAAAGTCAAAGAAATACAATTTTCACATATGGAAAGGAAAGGCTGTTTCCTTCATTTGTGTTTGATATGATGGAAGGAAAATAGAAGTGATACATTTTCCTTTGTTAGGTATGGAAAAAAAAATGGAAGGAAGAAAGACTTTACCAATTATATCCTCAACTAACAATATTTATTATAATTTGACTTTATTGAACTATTTTAAAATAATATAATTCTTATATTGTATAATTGTAAATTAAGATGAACATTTACTTTTTCTTTCACTTTTCCTTATTGGATTATTGATTTTCTTAGGTTAGGAGGGGAAACTAATCCCTCGTCTTTTCCTTCTATCTACTTTTCCTGTGCCTTCCCTTTTTCCTCCTTCATTTTCCTTCCTTATACTTTCCCCTCATACCCCACACACTTTAAGGCCTCGTTTGGTTCGCGAAACGGAATAGTATGAAAATCAATTTTTTGACATTTTTTTTTCTTTGAAAAATTATAATTTTTATTGATTTTTCTTTCCGATGTTTGGAAATGAGGCCTAAGGGAGGGAGATATTCTCCTTGTTTGTCAGAATTCAAGTCCACAGAAAACTCGATAGACAACAATATCTATAATAAATAAATTCATATTAAAAAAAATTTAATAATGTTTTATATGTGTGCATTGCACGCATACGTTACTAGTATTATTTAACTAATAAATGCACATATTTTTGCACGTATAATAACGTATAGTAGAATATTATCCAATTATAGTCAAATAGTTTTTTTTAACTCATGTTGTTAAAGTGTGAGGTATTTTTCTTTTTTGGTTGAGTTCGATTTTTTATGTCAACAAATTTAAACTTTTTTTCCAACAATTTTTTACATAATTTTTTTTTAAAAAAATAAAATGGACAACTTAGACGGCTAACTTTTGAACCGTTTTGAAGTCTTAGAAAGATGTGGAGAAGGACCGTACATATCGGGTTATCGGATTTACAACTCCGATCCGCATAGAAAAGGGTAATTGTGACCCGCTAAAATAATGAAGCGTCGCGATTAGAAGCGGGAAGCCATCGGACAGTCACCATCCACCTAATCAACTAAAGTTACCATAATACCCCTTGATGAAGCAAAACTAGGGTTTATTCCTGGGGGTCTTCCGGAACCCTCCCAGCTCTATATATAGAGAAGATGTGCCTCACAAATCTGACATCAGAAATTTTGACGGCCGCAACCGCAAAGGAAGTCTTACTTCGTTCACGATGAGGGCGAAGGTGAGATCCAACTTAATTTGGCATGCTTATGGAAACTTTATATACAGTTCGTTTTGTAAATGTGTGCAATTTAATTTTCTGGGTAATTATTGAGAGCATTTTTAGTTTTTATTGATGGATCTGTTGATTTGGTACTAGTATGGGTTACATTATTCTCTAGTAAAGGTTTTTGTTTTTACTTTAATTCTTCGTAAAAAATGGTGGTGGATCAAGTGATGAGGAAATACTGCAACAATATGATGGTTACATTAACCACTTTGTGATTCTTAGTATTTAAGTCTCTGATGATCCTCTTTATTTTATGCTATTTAGAAATTAATTGATGCCTTTGTTGTGTCTAAACATACATAGTAGACATCAAGGGTTCAGTCATGATATTTATTTGAAGTTTTTTTCCCTCTCTCGAGATGTTGAACTAAAATTTGGAGAGTGATCGATGGATGGGTCTTTCCATTATTGTTATAATATTATATGTTATTATTTTATTTTATGATTTTTTATGCAGAGGTGTGTGGGGATGATGAGAGTAAATTGG
Organism: Iris pallida; assembly: GCA_029216955.1. NCBI lineage: Eukaryota > Viridiplantae > Streptophyta > Magnoliopsida > Asparagales > Iridaceae > Iris > Iris pallida. The sequence continues at coordinate 13,647,840 of JANAVB010041416.1, forward strand.
TCCGTGTTTCTGATAATAATGTGACTGATAATACTTACCAACCTCTGATCCTACTCATCTAATTATAATTAGTATTCTTTTCTCATTTAACGAAACTCTGCAAGGGTCACTAGCTTAATCAAAATTTCTGTAAATAAAGTACTTACGAAATAATAGTTGTAAGATTTTTTTTCTTCTATTTTTCCTATTATGTACTTATTTTTATTAATTAAGGTATAGTTTTTGTCTTCAATTCTGATGAACTTACCCCCTGATGATGTTCATGATCGTTTTTATATAGTGGTTAATTAATAGTGTTATACTTGCACGTTAATTAATAGTGTTATACTAAGCTACCTTGAGCTGGTATTTCACTTTCTTGAATAAGTTTCTCAAAAAATTTGATCACACGGCACAGGATAATCATCTGTGCAGTTTGCCTTCATTTTTTGCCAGATCCTATGTGCAACAGACAATAATATGATGATATAACATATGTTTTTTGTGTGTTATAGAGGAGCGATTGGGGTTCCCTTGAGCATCCCTTCATGTTTTCCAAAATAGCATTTGTTGGGTTGTATTTTTTGACCATTCAGATTAGATCCTTAAAACTATTCAATTTCTTGCGATTCCTGCTCTTAAGCATCCCCAAATGTCAGCAACCGTTGGATTGTATTTAACTATATAGCTCAAAATCTTGTGAGAAATTGAGTAGTTTAAGGATCTAAGCAGTACCAGTTATTTTGGGAACACTTGGGGATGCTTAAGAGCGGGGATCTGGATCCCCTATATATGTGTGTCCAACTCTAAACTGCCAAAGCCTGTGATTTGTTGAAACAAATAAAGTTCTACCAACCGTTCACTTATCTTTTACTTTCAAGACATGTTTTTGACCAATACTAATCTAGTATACAAAGTACTATTCGTTACTTTCACTGTTTGTTTGACAAATCTGTGCCAGTACATGTTGGAACAAATAATTTTCTAAATAAAATTACATTTTGCAATGCTTTATATGTTTTTAGTAATTATAAAATTATTCCTTACTTTTTAGTTGGCCAGAACAAGTTAAATTGTTTAATCCGAAGGATGTTCATCCTTGATCTGTAACGACACTATGATGAATTATGAAATTTGATATTCGCATGTCAGACTTTGGAGGTACTTTTAAGTACCGATGAGAAGATATTTCATTCTTCTGAGTACCTATTTTAAATGTGTTCTTGTGAGTTAAACTTTAAACTGTTCCTTGATTTTATTTTAGTTGGCCAGAAAAAGTTTAAATTGTTTAATCCAAAGGATTTTCATCCTTGATCAATGACACTATGATGAATTATGAAATTTGATATTCGCATGTCAGACTTTGGAGGTACTTTTAAGTACCGATGAGAAGATATTTCATTCTTCTGAGTACCTATTTTAAATGTGTTCTTGTGAGTTAACTTTAAACTGTTCCTTGATTTTATTTTAGTTGGCCAGAAAAAGTTTAAATTGTTTAATCCAAAGGATGGTCATCCTTGATCAATGACACTATGATGAATTATGAAATTTGATATTCACATGTCAGACTTTGGAGGTGCTTTTTAGTACTGATGAGAAGATATTTCATTCTTCGGAGTACCTTTTAAATGTGTTCTTGTGGGTTATCATATAAATTTCATCATTTGTTACACTTTATGATACATTAGCCAGAATTTGACACCTGTGTCAGAATTAAATGGGTATTTTATTTAGTCCATGATAAGATATTTCACTCTTGAATATATGCTTTTTTCCTAATGGTTTACTTTTTTTTTTTTAAATCATTCTTCTCTGATTTTGTGTATTAAGTCTATTTCTATCTCCTATTTAATTTTGTTTTTGTTCCACCTTTTTATGTATCTTTCTAACTCTTGGTCTGGTATTGCAGCCTTGGCTTTTCAAAAGTTCTTGGATAAAAATTAATAGGTGTTTTTTGTTTTATCATACCTGTTAGTTACAGCCTTCTTAGTTTTCACTTAATTAATGTAATGGTGCTAGATACATCATATTCCTGTTGGAGATTTCTGCTTTAAATTTGTTGCAAATGCCTTCACTTTTAAAGTGTCTTTGTTCGACCATAGTTTATTTTCTCTTTTGTGGTCAACTCATTTTATATCCAAAATTTTTCAGTGGAAGAAGAAGCGCATGAGGAGACTCAAAAGAAAGCGCCGAAAGATGAGGCAAAGATCCAAGTAGGTGAACTGAGGCATTTGGGCAGCCGCCAGTTCTGCTGTGTTTCATGAAGTTTGGGTATTGCCCAAATTTTATTTTGAATCTTAAGAACTAGATGTTGAACAGTCCTATTATGTACTCTGATATAATCTGGATGTGATTAGTTTATGTCAATCTGGTGAATATTCATGTTGATGCTACTTTGATTACTGGATGATAAGTTTTTGACTTCCCTTCTAATGCCGCAAGTACTGATGGATTGTTTTGAAATATTGTTAAAGGTTTTATTCTCAGAGTATGGAAGTTGGTTTCTACTCTGTAGTAAAGCTTGTGTACAATTTGCCCCGGGCTTATTTTTTTATACAAGATTTCAGTGCAGATTGGAAGAGAAATTGTGATTGTTTTGTCTAGGCTTCTGATTCTCTTGTTTTAAAGAATGATACATGTGAGTCTCTGGCAGGTTAGAAATCTTCCTTAAAAATTTTACATTACAAAAGATTATGATCAGACGGGATTTATGAGGGGAAAATGATTTTGTTAGGACCTCGTGCAAACTAGCTAGATCAGCACTGTTTTAGAAAGGGACAATATGTTTTACATGTTTTTATGTAGTCTTGCAGTAGTTGTATTTATGGAGCTTCAAAATGTGGGAGAACTTGTGCGTATGAATCTGTATAGCTTCAAAATGTGATATTAGTCTCAAATCTGAACTCGTCTTTTGCTCATCATGATTTCACATTATGAGAAGCATTCGTCTAGTAATCAACTCAATTACTTGGTGATGGCGCCAACCTTTTCAATGGTGTATAAATTTGTCAGCCAGGTTCTATTTATTATTATATTTTTGGGGGGAGTATAAAGAGAACAGGTTAATACACAATAATGGAGATCTTCATTTCCGTACATCCATCCTCTGGTGGTAATTTGTTACTAAATCAAAGGATTAGGTTAGAGCTTGGAAAACCAATGACATAATTAGAGCTCGGCTTCAACCTTTTGCAAACACCCAAAGCCAAGCATCACAATTGTTAATGAGTCCCTAACGCACTAGCCTAGTTAGTGGTAGTACGGAGGACGTCCGAGCACAGGTCTTGGACCCCCCCTTCCCACACCCACACCCACACAAAACCCACCCACTCACCCACCCACTGATCGGCTCGTTGGCTTCGGGCCACGGCCCGGCTTGGAGTTGGAGACCACTGAAGCAAATGTAATTAGTTGAGATTTAGTAGTGTGGCGAGAGGAGACAGCAATAGATCCTGCTGAAGGCCTACCTAACTCAAACTTGTTGAAACGGTAGCAAGAGGTAGGTGTTCATGGTTCTTCCTTTTTCCGATTGAAGGGGACCTTTTGGTTTGGTATATCTCGCCTGGAAGTAAAATGCGTATATTTTTTTTTACATTGAATACATAATATTTTGTACATTGGATAAATAAATTCATGTTAAAAAAGTGAACAATAATAACAACAACAAATAATTAATTAGGTAACTAGAATTTATAATTATTTATTAAAACCAATTAGGTATTATCATTTGATAGGGTAAAGTGCATTTAAATTCTCCTTAGATTTGTCTCGTTTACAAAATAAGACCTTTTAGAAAACTTAAGCCTTTCCGTCAAAATGACGTTAGAACTAGCCGTTAGAAGTCATTTTTTGGATAAATTAAATTTTGCACTCCCCAAAATACCCTTCTGAATGCTAACGTTAACATTGTGGCTCCCCCTTTCATTCTCTATATATATGATTGTTTTGAAACATAAAACCCAAGCTTTCTATTTTCTACTTTTTTGACCGGTTGGTTGGAAAAATAACATTAAATTATTTTTTCATCTTCCATTTTTTTTTACTTATTTGCTCTCATTTAATGTATTGAAGCTTTTTCTTACCTACAGTTCTCAAATCCAACTGTAAATTTTGGTCAGTAGCTCGCAATCTTCATCTCAAGACGTCCAAATAGAAATCATGGAAGAACAATTTATTGCTATTGTGGATTATTTAGTCCACTGAAGACTTCATGAACACCAACAAATCCTGGAAGAAGATTCTACGGGTGTGCAAATTTTTCAACAAATTCTTGTGGTTTTCTACTATGGGAACACTATAAAATTCTAATGTGAAATTTAATGAAAGAATTAAAGGAGTACCGAGGCCAAGGTTTACAGCCTATTCCTAGAGAATCGACAGCGGCGGTGGCAGCAACTGAACCCGGACTATTCTTCAACATACATGTTTTGCAATTTATTTTTGGATTTTTGACATGTTTAGTAATATTTAAGTTATTTGTTTAAGGAATACATGTGATGAAAATAAATTTGTACCAAGATTTACCATTCCAGTTAGAATTAAGAAATAAATAATTATGATAATAGTCATGACTAATAAATTATTAAGTAAGACTATAATAATAATTATTATTATGATTAATAAATTATTATAATATATAAATTATTAACGATAATTATAATTATGATTAAATTATTATTAATTAATATTATAATAAAATAATAATTAATAAATTATTAATTAAGAATATAATTATTAATTAATATTATAATTATTATAAAATATTAAATAATATAATATTAGTTACAGTTATCTAGCTCCAACTACGGTTTACCAAACATGTCCTAAGTTAAATGGCTGGATAGATCAGGACTAACCGGACATTTGTTAAAAGATTTTTTTTTTTTTTTCCAGAGAAAATTTAAGATGAAAACTTACTATTTAGATTATAAACATTTATTTTCGAAAATGACGTCAAGCATGAGAATTCTATCTTTTTAAGAATGAGAGGTTATTTTTTTGTCCCAGTCAACTTTTTATCCGAGTAAATTCTTTTTTGTTTTTTTGTTTAGTTTTCTTGTTTTTTTAATCTTTTGGTTTTTTGTTTCCATTTTTTAGTTCTTATTTCATATTTGTTTTTTTTCTTTTTTCTTTTTTCATCTTTTTAAGAATCCTTTCTAGTTTTTTAAGAGTGACTTTTATTTTTTTGGGTAAGTTTTTTTCATTTCTTAAATATTTTTTGTTTTTTCAAATTTGTATAGTTTTTTCTTTTTGTCTTTTTTTATTGTTTAAGATTTATCTTCATTTTTTTGGTTTTTTGGAATGTTTTATCTATTTTTGTCTTTTTTTTTCCATATTTTAATAAAATTTTTTTGTTTTTTGTTTGGTATTTTTTTTTCCAGTTTTTCATCATTTCCATTTTTTAAGAATTGATTTTTTTTCCTGTATTTATCAGTTTTGTTTTCCCCAAAAATATTTATATATTTGTTAAATAAAAAATAATTTATGAAAAAATAATTTTAAATATAACTTTATAGAAATATAAAATTTCTGACTATAGTATTTAAACATCCAAATTTTTACTACAGTAAATAGCTTTGGATTTTATTAGTAAGTGTAGAGAATCAAGTGGCAAATTACAATGGTCAGTTATATCCAGGGGTAAAATGGTCAGCGCAACCCCATTTTAACACTGGTTAACAGAAAAGTTAGATTAGGGGGTGATTTAAGCATTCTCGTAACTTTTTGGGTTTTTCAAATCAGGGAGTCTTTAATTGCGTTTTCGTAACATCTAAGGAGGGTTTAAATGCACTTTACCCCATTTGATATCATCAAATATTGTATTATGTAAATGTATTAAATAATAGGCTAAATTACAACTTGATACTCTAAACTATCACTGTTTTTCAACTTGATACCTTCAACTTTTATATGTACTAACTTGATAGCCTAAATTTTTTTGACCAAATTGCCCCTTCTCTTCTCCCCTCCCCTCCCCCTCTCCCCGGATGTGGGTGGCAGCGGACGGCGCCGCGCGGGGTCACACTGGGTAGGGCGCGGCAACGCTCGGGGCAACGTGCGGCGGCGCACGCGAGCGGGAGCGCGGGCTAGGGGCCTGGTAGGGTGGGTCGTCGGGGTGGTTGCAGGAGGGGGAGGGGGGGGGGGATGGCCGCCCGGAGAGGGGAGGGGGTGAGAGAAGTAGCAGCCGGGGGGGGGGGGGGGGGGGGGAGGGGTAGTTTAGGAATAAAAGAAATTTTAGGTATCAAATTAGAAATATAAGTTGAGATAGGATATTAAGTTAGTACCTATAAAAGTTGAGGGTATCAAATTGAAAACAGTGATAGTATTAAGTTGCAATTTAGTCTAAGTAATATTAGTATCTAATACTTACAGTAATTATTTAGTTATTAGAAATTATATTTTACTTTATTTAGCTAGATTGATAAAATAAGTAATATTAAATAATATTAGATGTTCAATTGTTTATTGATATTTTATTTATCTTTTAATTTGCTGGTATTAAATAATATTAGTTGTTCTATTGTTCAATAAGCATTGTGTAAAATATCAACAAATCCCTTGGGTCTCTCGTTTGAATCCGGCAGGTCGGATTTTGTTTGTAACTTTCTTTTTTCAAAATTGTGATCACGTCGAAAAGCTGGCTCAAACTTGAAACTGACCAATAAAAACACTTATATTTTGTTACAAAATATTTATGATTATAAAATAAAAATAATTTCTTGACATCACAAATACTATATGCACCGGATGCATTCCATTTTCCGGATCAGCAATATCCACATTATAAGTAAACAAAGATTAATATACTAATACTTAGTAATACTATTCTATGGCTCTATCAATGCCTAAGGTGCCACCAAACCTAATATATTGTTAGTATATGTAATATGACATAAATTAACTAATTAATATGTAAATCATTCCTTCATTTCTTTCACTTGAGAACTCGGAATAACTCTCATCTCTGTATCTGCATGTTTCCTCTTATATATCCTCTTATATATCCGATCAATATGGTTATCAATTTTTTTTTACGTACCCACTCCAAATGCACCCCTACTTTTCGTGGTTTCGAAAATCAAAATTCACGAGTACGAAAGTCAGAATATATCTGCTTATAACTAAAAACTGTTACATTTCTTCTTCTAGTTCTCGTTTTTCTTGATAGGCAAACTATGCAGATTAGCTCCTGACACTCACTTCAGTTGTCCATCGATCTAACTTTGTCATTTATAACACCATCCATATTTCTTTCATCTCCCGAATGGCGAACAAGATCATAGCAGTCATCAATACCAACATCCAAAAGAATAAATAAAATAAACCATGCCTGTTACTATAGGTTTCAATTAATCATAGGAATTGAGATGAGTCACAGTTAAACTGGTTGATGGGCATACATCAACCTTAGTCTTCACAGGCATTGGGAGAATAAAAGAGGAAATTGGGGTGAGAATTTACAAAGTCAATGAAGAACTACAAAAGAACCAAATTTATCCAATTTAGCATTTGCCATTTCCATTGCACTGGTGGATAACTCCATTGCTGTAAGTCTCCTTTCGCTTCAATCTGTTCTTTACAGACTTAACCCCCCAGATTCGAATTGTGTGGTCATCACTGGCTGATGCAAGCATGTAGGGATTAGCTGGATTCCAGCTGACGCAGTTCACAGCCCCAGTATGACCTGGAAGAGCTTCTATGAGATCCCCGGTGCCCCGATGCCATATATATACCTGATACATTACATTACATTGGCAACATGAAAACCCAAGAAAAATAAAGGTTCACAACTCTATGTACCTTTCACAAAATCTAATATAAAAGGAAAACAAATGCAATGTAATGATGAAGTTTCATATTTGCAATGAATGGTTTTAGTTAAGAAATTTGGTAACTTTCAAGTTTAGGTCAAGGGAAAAAAAATTATTTTCACCTTGGTTACAAAGACGAGCAGGCATACTAATGTTTTTATTGCACATACAAATACAAAAATAATTTGGCATAGTGTCCAATAAAGATGTTCCTAATCTGACTTTCCTAAGTTAACATATACATATTTTCATATGGGGATCACATCAACATTTGAAAGCTATCCAACATTTGACTACTGCTACCAATTGCACATACAAATACAAAATTAATTTGGCGTAGTGTCCAATAAAGATGCTCATAATCTGACTTTCCTAAGTTAACATATTTTCATATGTAAATCACATCAACAACATCAACATTTGAAAGCTATCCATCATTTTACTGTGAGCCTTAATCACCATTTCAATATTGTTATCATTTCTATTAGAAATTAGAAGTAGAAATCTGAAACGGTTACCTAAAGTAGGATGTAGTGTTTGGTTTATCACATTGTTCAGATGTTCAACAACAGACATGATTTAGCTATAAAACTGAGATTGACACAAATTTTGGTGTTCCCTGTATATATTGGTCTGTCGCCCTCGTATGTGGAAAGGATGTCCAGAACTGAAATCTAGAGATGCAACTTGGACATGTTACCCAATGAGACCAGGTCAGAACAAGATTTTAACCAAGTACTAGAGCTAGAATTAGGTGGCCGAGTCTGGTTCTCAAAGGAGGACCTGGGAGTTAAACAAACAGCACATCATCCGGATCCATATACATTTTACCAATTCCCTGCCTGACGATAAGAAATAGCAGGACAAAAAAGTAAAAGTAAAAGTAAACTTTATAGACTAGCTAGTTACGAACTGGAGCAAGAACTAACAAAAAATATTTGATGATAGCCACAAGTCGGGAAGTAGACAATTCAGACCTGATCCTTAATGGATCTGATAATTTGATGGCTACACGACTACTTTTTGTTGGGGTGTGTGTGTGTGTGTGGTGGTGGGTGGGGGGGGGGGGGGGGGGGGAGTTGGGGTCGATGGAGGAAGGCTGAGCAATCTCCGATTTTAATGATGGTGGTTGTTAGCAAAGGAGGGGAATATGACTGCAATTTTGTTCTATTAACTTGTAAGCACGAATATGCAGACAATTTAATTCACATATGAAAGGGAGAAAAAAAAAATCCCAACATGACAAAACCTTAAAGATAAACTTTCACTGTGCAACTCTACTAATAATATCCATCTCATAGAAAAATAAAAACCTCAAGACCCAAGAGAAACTGACCATGCAATTGATTAAAAAACATTGGTACTAAAGAGAAATGCTCACAACTGAACTTGGATGATTGTATGGCCCAAGAATATAAAAAATATATACTAACTAAATCTAATATATGCTGCACATACAAAACAACACAATATGGACGCAGTGACACAGCACAGGATTTGGAGTTTTATTGTAATTTGGAGCTTGTGTTGTGTTTTATACTTGTCCAAGACAAATACAAATACAACATGGCATTGACTTTTGGAATGTCCGTGCTCGAGTCTGATCAACCTCATTGGGTTTAAACCTAATGGTTGCAGTTTCAAGTGCTGCAGCGAGTTCTGATCCTTTGTTTGAATTATCCTATTGGTTAGTCATTGTATGCTTCAGCTCATTAGAAGTAAAACCAAAACAAAAACAATCTCTCAATGTACCTGTGAATCTTCACTTCCACTAGCAATAAAAGCTTGCTCCGATCCCCCAAAACAAGACCGTATCACAAACCGGCTACGCTTGTGACCTTTGAACCTCGCAACAAGTACAGGCTCCTCAGTTATACTCCACAAATGAATTTCCTGATTCAATAGATTTACCAGCAAAAAATTATCATCTCTCGACAGTGAGAATGAAGTAACTGTTTGTTCCTCTTCGATGAGCTTATCAAGCTTTGCTTCCCTGTCAAACAATAAAATATTAGATTCTCTGGACATGCTTATGATCCTTTTCCCATCTTTAGTAATAGCAATATCTGAAATCTTGGTTGATCTCTGCCCTTTCCAACAGTCTACTTCCTTCCCTTCTAAATCCCATAAGCAAATGCTCTTGTCTGTCATACCAGACAAAAACCATTTTCCATCTGGAAACCAAACACAGGAGATGAAGCCGATCCCACTTTTTTCATACACATTGAGACATTCTCCAGAACTGGCATCCCATCGCCTAACAACTTCATCCATTCCACAAGTGAGAAGCTCGCGATCATTGGAGCTCCATTGTACCATCAAGACAGGCTTCTGATGACCACTTAATGTGTGCCTTAATGAGATTAGCCCATCTTCTTGTACCTAAAATATAATAGGAAACATGTGCTTTCCTCAGGATAAGTGACAAGATGCTCAACTAAGTAAACACCAAGTCTTTTTAATTCCATCAAATAAATGTAATTTACTAATAGTGATTGGAAGCTGAAGGAAATTACCTTGCATGTCAAGGGGCAATAAACTGTTAAGATCTATAGCACTGACTTGTTTTGGAGGGAACACTGACTTCAAAAAATGAAGGGAACACTGACTTCTAAAATTTCGTTTTGAGCAGATACAAACTTGTGACATACCAGGCTCCTGTTGTTTTCTAGAACTTACCAGTTATTACAACAATGGCTCATCATCATCACCATCACAGCCTTTTTTAATTAACTATGATGATTAACCAATTCTCACTGGCTTCTAGCCTGTAACTAGTTCATTGAGCCACTTTTGTAAAGAGAGGGGCTTGCCACTTACCCTAGAATACCGGTATGTAGGTATAACACAATTATGCCTTGTAGTGCTAATAAATATGATATAAGAACCCTCATAAAATCACTATGGAGAGGAGAAAAGAGACATTACTATTATACAAGAAAAATGGATTATGCATGCCTATCCATTTTTGCACTAAAAATGACATTTCTATCTATCACAGGAGAAATTAAAGATCCAAAGAGCTGAGAAATTATCTCAAAAATTAAATTTATTTTTGTTTCAGTACTGCATCATTCTTTCTGGGTATACTTCCTACCCACCTTATATTACACGATTTACATTACAAGTTTAGTAGCTTGTCAGCTATAAATGTAACAGATATTTTTAAAGTTAAAAAGGGATAATCTTATATAAATGGTCGGTGGATATGATTCCCTGATTTGAAATTTCCAATGCCCAAAATAAGTATAAAATATTTATGAGAAAAAGTGCACCCCATACTGGACTCGCTGGTTAGCAAGCAGCTTAGCTACAATCAGGACTTGTTTCAGTATCCACCTTATATTACACGATTTACATTACAAGTTTAGTGGCTTGTCAACAGTAAGTCAGTAAATGTAACAGATGTCTTTAAAGTTAAAAAGGGATAATTTTATATAAATGGTTGGTGGATATGATTCCCTGATTTGAAATGTTAGAAATTTGACAAGGTTCGAAGAATCGGTATCGGAATCGGTATCGGACCATTCCTATGAGTATCAGGATCGGCGGTATCGGAGGTTTCGGATTGGAGTAACGGATTTTTTTGTATCGGAAAGCAAATAATTATTAATAAATTATTACATTTTAGAAAATATATTTTTATACATTTAGGCATAATTTTAATATTTTCAGTGTTGTTTCTTAGTAGTTTTGAAATTGAATGAAATAGTAGTCACCCTTACCGATTGATGTACATACAATAGATAAGTTTTCTTCTTTTACATGCTTTTATAACCTTTCTATGCTTTTACACCCTTGTTGATTGTTCTTTTTCGTTCAATTTTCGTTGTCGAATTGACCGGAAAGAGACCCTCAATGTCGGTATCGGTCAGTATCGGGTATCGGTCGGTATCGGATCGGGACATGTCAAACCGTACCGGTATCGGTCGTACTGCAAACTATGGAAATTTCCCAATGCCGAAAATAAGTCCAAAATATTTATGACAAAAATTGCACCCCAAACTGGACTCAGCTGGTTAGCAAGCAGCTTAGCTACAATCAGGATTTGTATAAGATTATAGAATCGAACCTCAGAATTTACCAAGGGAAAAAAACAGTAGAAAGAAAAGAATAGGATTCTCTTTATAAGTTTTTAAAAAGGCGTGATATTACTAACCGATTAGACAATATGAAAGCATCACCTTCCAAGCAATCGTAAAGTCGGTGAAAATAAATTAATCATTGTTGTTTACCACGGGAAACATTGAGCTGTATAAAAATTGAATAAATGTCTTCATAACAACTGTATATAACTCAATGACTTGATTCCAATGGATTGATTAATTTGGCAACATCACGCTTTAGTTCAGAGCAATTGCTTTCTCATACATGACAAAACTAAAGTAGACCCCAAAAAAGGCCAATTACTCGTCTTCTCGTGAAACTGCTGATCCAAAATTCGGCCCTTATTAAAACAAGGTAGTTGCAAAATGGTAGTCGCAACTATGTGGAAAAGTCTACGAGTACGAGAGTGGCTTGTCAGCTCGACAAGGCCCTTGGCAACCGGGAATGGTTTCGACAATTTCCATGCGCGATTGGAGAGGGGTTCGCAACAGGTACTAGTGATCATTCACCATTACATGTACACCTTACCGAACAAATGAAGAGCGATACCTTTTCGCTACAACAACAAGTGGGCACTAATGGAGGGCTATGGTAAAGTAGTTAGGGAGGGCCTGACGACAGTTAGTGGGGAACACCCAATATAGGCTTACCCAACGCTTGAAGAGTGTCAAGGCGGGGCTCAGACACTGGTGTCGGGATAGGCCCCAACCGCAACTAGTGGAAGAGGAAACAAAATTACAAGCAGTGCAGGCATCTCTCCAGCTGGATGTTTTCAATCTGGAGCTAGCAGCGGTAGAGAAGCGTTTTATATACGTGGTTGGGCGGCTGCGACTACATGAAGAAATTGAGATGGCACAACGAGCTAAATGTTCATGGCCGAAGGAAGGGATAGCGCCACAAAGTTCTTTTACAACATTGTTCGTATGCGACAACACCGCAATCATATCGACAAACTTATTGGCCCAGATAGGAAGGAGACATTCGCTGGATAAGATACACGCAGAGGCTATCGGTACTATTCGGCCATATATAATCATAAAAATTATATGACTGTGTTCCCTGAGATTACATGCAAGCATATGGTCACTCCGATTGACGATCGTCTATTGACGACACCTATGAAGATAAGAGGAAGTTAAGAATATTATCTTCAAAGCTGATCCTAATAGATCTCCTAGCCATGATGGCTTTGGTAGCAAATTCCACAAAGTTCAATGTAAGGGTTGGATCATGGAGGTAATTTAGGGCTTTTTCGAAAATGGTAGATTACTTTGCGAACTGAATCATACATTTCTGACTCTAATTCCGAAAAAGAAGGTGCTACGTCACCTTCAGATTTTCGCCCTATTGTCTACTGCAACTACTTGTATATATTGATTACTCACTATATGTGCCGACAGATTGAGACAATTATGTAGAACCTGATATCCTCGAATCAAGCTGTTTTTATCAAGGGGAGGGCAATTGCAGACAACAATCTCTTAGCTCATGAAATGGTGCAGGTCTTCAAGAAGGTTGGTGGGAAGAAAAAGGTTTGTAGTATCGGTATCGGGATCGGTATCGGGCCATTCCTATGATTATTGGGATCGACGGTATCGACAGTATCGGCAGTCTTGGATCGGAGTATCGAATTTCTTGGTCTCGGAAATCAAATAACTATTAACAAATTATGAACATTTTAGAAAGTATATTTTATACATTTAGACATTTTAAAGTATTTCTAGTGTTGTTTCTTCGCAGTTTTGAAATTGAATGAAATAGTAGTCACTCTTGTCAATTGGTTTACATGCGATAGATAAGTTTTCATCTTTTACAAGATTTTACAACCTTACTATATTTTTACACCCTTGCTAATCGGTCTTTTTCGTTCAATTTTCTTTATCGAATTGACCGGAAAAGAGGCCCCCAATGTCGGTATCGATCAGTATCGGGTATCGGTCGGTATCGGATCGGGACATGCCAAATCGTATCGGTATCGGCCGTTACTTTAAACTATGTAAGAAAGCATGTATTAAGCTAGATCTGAAGAAGGCATATGATACACTGAATCGAGAATTTGTATGCCAAATTATGCTCGCGATGGGTTTTGCTAGTGTTTGGGTAGACATGTTCGTGAATGCATAACTCCTACCTTTTCCGTTATAATCAAAGGACAACCATATTGATTCATCAGTAGCAATCATGGCCTTAGACAAGGGGATCCTCTTTCCCCTTATCTATTCACTCTTGTTATGGAGTATTTTACTTGCCTCATAGGTTTGGTTGTTCACAGGAGGCAAATTCTCCCACTGTGGAAAGGAGTTCAGCCTCATGTATCACATTTGATATACGCAGATGATTTACTTGTTTTCTGAATCCAACGATGGAGGGACTCACTAAAATGGCGGAGATTTTAGAGACTTGGCAATCATTCGGGCCTTTACTTGAACAAGGACAAGAGTAAGGCATATTTCAATACTTAATATCCCCATAAAGAAGAGAGTGCTTTGATACTGGGTATTGAAATAGGGACTGCCCGTGCGATATCTAGGGATACCTTTTTCCGTCAACTATGCCAAAGACATGGATTGTCGTAGTTTGGTGGAATATACTCAAAGACGTGTTGAGGGATGACATGCGCAGAATTTGTCATTCGGGGGTCGAATAGAGCTGGTGCAGGCGGTTGTCACTACCATTGTATCCTTTTGGCTACAAACGATCATGCTTCCGATGGCTACCATTAGAAGGATTGAGAAAATTTGTGCTAACTTCACCTAGAGAGGGGGCATTCATGCTATTAGCTGGGAGGACTTGTGTCGGCCTAGAGAGGAAGGTGGAGTTGGACTTCGGTCGTGGAGGGTACTCAGGGATATTGTTGGTATGAAACTAGTTTGGAAATTTTTATCGCAGGATTCTCTTTGGGCGAAGTGGATGGCAAATAAATACCCAAAAGGAAGGAATTTCTGGACTCTTAAGAGTCAATAATAACGACTCGGTTACTTTCAAAACTATGCTATAGTATAGGGATAGAGTGAAGCAAGGTATTGTTCGCATTATGATGGATAGAAAGACGACGGATTTATGGGTTGATCCGTGGATAAATCATCATCACTCTTTGGCGGAACTGGTGGGGGAGACGGACGTAGAGAGTGTTAGGAGGCAGGAGCATGTCAGTTGTTTGCTTAAGAGGGGAGAATGGACGCTGAAGAAACATGGGCATGCTAGACGATTTACTCAGGAGATTTGAGATGTCCAAGTCGATGAGACTCTGACCGAAGTTCGATGGGTCTGGTACGGGAAGTCATATATTCGAGCAAAAATCTGTCCATCAGCTTATTCGTTCTACTCATCCAAAATGTATAATGTGGATTTTGTATGGGCCAAAGGGGCTGCGAAGAAGATGCAGTACTGTATGTACCGATTGGTGTTGGAAAGATTGCTTACGGTGGACATACTTACTAGATTCGGTGTTGATACAGGTAGTCTACGTTGTATACTTTGCATACGGAGTAACAAGTCGATGGGACATCTATTCTTCAACTTTGATACCACATGGAAGATCTGGCAGACTCAGAGAAGGAGACTAAATCTCTGTGATAGGAGAGGTAGGGATCTGGAGGCAGTCATGGAGGGAATCAAGAACTCTAGGCAGAAGGGATCCAACTAGTTGCGTGAAGCACGAATCAGGCTCTTGGCTACGATTTTGCACATTTGGAAGGAATGGAATAAGCGTATATTTGAGGGGTTAATCACCACAAATATTGGGATTATACATAATATTGATCATGATGTAAAGGCTAGGGAGGTATGTTAAGAGTACTTACATGTAGTGCTTAAGTTGTATACGGAATTATATTAATAAAATTACCTTATTTCATATATATATATATATATATATATATATATATAAGGGAGGTGAGGTGCCACCTTACGGGTTGTGGCTATGTGTCACCCCCCATGCTATCATCATGTTTCGAAAAATGTGCAAGTGCATGATGATAGCATGGGGAGTGACATATAGCCACCTCACCTCCCTTATTCTCTCTCTCTCTCTCTCTCTCTCTCTCTCTCTCTCTCTCTCTCTCTATATATATATATATATATATATATAATATATAAAAAAATGGCAGGAGCGGGCGCGGGCGATAGTTCTCCCGATCTAGGGTTTCACCGAGGGCCTCCTCCACGGCCGCCGGACCCCCTGGCCGGTGGCGGGCGGGGCTCTGCCTCGAAGGGCGGCCCCCCTCCCGGCGTTGGGGGGGGGGAGGCAGATCTGGGGGGTCGGGCGGACCCCCCTTGCACGCGGGCGCGGTGGCCCCCTCCAAGGTGGCCGGGGGGGCGGGAGCACAGGAGGGGGGTCGGGGGGACCCCCCTGTGGTGGCGACGTCCCTCCCAGGCGGCTGGGGGAGGGATCGGTCCCTACGGGGAGGGGGTTGGGTGTCCACCACCACGGGACTCCCTTGGATCCTAACTTTGAATTCGGAGCAGGGTCCGGATCTCTGGGGAGTCAAACAGAGGGAGGTGGATGGACGACGGTTACGCGCCGTCGTGTGGCGAAGACCGGGGGGAAGACGGGCGGCGGACAGGGTCAGGTTCGGGATCGACATCCCAAAAATCGTCAGAATGGGTCTGGGTCTCGACCTAGCCGGGGTCCGAGGGTGCCTGCTGGGCGATCGATGGGTTGGCGGCCTAAGGCGACCGCGGCGGCAGAGGGGAAGAGTAAGGTAGTAGATTTGGATGTACAGGGACCGGGGACTTCTCGCCCGGTGATTGCCCCAAGGCCTATTGGGACGCCCCCACGACCTGCTGGACGATCCTGGGCCGAGATATGCAAACCGGTGGGGCCGAAATCTCCCACATCGATGGAGTACGTTCCGCCGCTCAAGGTAGGGAGGGGTTTCCGGGCTGTGTTTCCTGCGGAGGAGATCCTGCAGGTGACAGCTTACTGGAAAAATACCCTCGTTCTGTATGTCTTGGGCAACAAGCCTTTCTACGGACAGATCCGGGACTATGCAGCGCGAGTTTGGAAGCCTAAGGGGAGTATGGAGTTCTATGCTCGTAAGAACGGCTTCTATTATGTGAAGTTCGGGCTGGCGGAGGATGTCGCTAGGATCCTCCAGGGCGGCCCCTGGACGTTCGACGGCCGACTGATCATTCTCAAGGAGTGGACTCCAGAGCTGCGATGCGAGAGGGAAGTTCTGAATGCCATCCCAGTATGGATCCGATTCCCCGAGTTTCCGGTAGGGTTTTGGAGCATTTCCCTGTTGATGCGTCTTGCTAGTCTGGTGGGCACCCCGATCAAGGCAGATGAAGCTACTACCTTTCGGACGCGGTTGATGTACGCGAGGATTTTTGTGGAGATTCGGGCAGGGGGGAGCTCCCGAAGATGGTGGAGTATGAGCTCCCTTCTGGGGAGGTGCTTACCCAGAAGGTGGAGTATGAATGGGTTCCGCCTACCTGTTCACGATGTTCCTGTTTCGGGCATCTGGCCAGTGCTTGCTTAGAGGCTGGCCCCCCGGTGGAGCCTTGTATTCCGCCTAGTGAAGTCCCCGAAGCACCATGTGATATGGATTACAGAGATGATAGCGGAGTGGTGGTCGTGGAGGAGGAGGTTACTAATCAGGGGAGTGATGTCGGTTTGAGCCTCGTTGTATCTACCCAACTTACTCCTGCGGGTAGGGTGGTATCCACTGGCCAGGGGCCGAGTAGTATAGTTACCAGAAGCATGGCTGCGACGGAGTCTGAGGCACGAGGGGAGGGCGGGTCGACAGAAGGGCATGTTTACTGTAGGAAGAGACGTGCGGTCGGCCTGCCGCGTGATTGCCCCTCCATGATGGAGGGACATACCATAGACAGAGAGGAGGTGGTGTGTGTTGACAATCCTGCCTGGGCGTTGGTGTTATCTCAGGTCGTTCCCCATCAGACGGTTCCGACTGGTATGGATGAGGATCCTTTAGCGACGGTTGCGGCACCTTCCCCAGGTGCCGTTCCGGGAGTTTCTCAGGGGGCCCCCACCTCTCATTAATTAATGGCCATTATCGCCTGGAATGTGAGGGGGGCGTGTTCGCTAGGGAGGTGGAGAGAGATATGTGGGGTGCTCCACAGAGAGAAGTGTGACATTTCTGTTATTTTAGAATCCAAGATCAAAGGGGAGAAGACCCTTACTCGGCGGACCCCTTCTCATTGGGCCCAGCTGCACAACCTGGCCCTTTGTGACATGGCCAGGATTTGGGTTCGCTGGAACTCGAAGAGTTGGGATGGTGACTTGATATTGATGACGGAGCAGTTGATTGCCATCTCCTTCGTGAATAAGGGTGGCTTCCGGTTCTTACTGGGGGCGGTCTACGGCCACAATGACAGAAGGAGAAGGGAGTCACTTTGGAGGGACATCTCACGTGTTTCCGATGTTGCTGAGTCGTCATGTCTCCCTCTGCTCTTGATCGGGGACTTCAACGCTCTTATGCATCATGGGGAGAAGCTGGGTGGTCGGCCGGTCCCAGATTCTATCCTTTATGATTTTCAGAGATGCCTCCTGCTTGCGGGGCTGCGGGAGCTGTCTCGATCAGGCTTCATCTGGACTTGGCACAACAAAGCAACTCACAACCGGGTTGCTTGTCAGCTTGATCGAGCTCTGGGCAACGGGGAGTGGTTCCGTCACTTCCCCAACTCTTCGGCTGAGGGTCTGGCAGCTGGGACGAGCGATCACTCCCCCATCAGGGTTAGCTTCTCTGCTCGATCTCTTGGAAAGTCCCGACCGTTCAGGTATAACAACAGTTGGTATCTCTTGGAAGGCTACCTGGAGGCTGTCGCAGAGGGCTTGTCTAGTGGTCAGGAGGGGACGGCTCAATTCCGATTGGTTCGTCGACTCAAGACCACGAAGAGGGCTCTCAGGAGTTGGGTGCAGGGGTTGCCCAAGTCTACGCTAGAAGATAAGGAGGCTGAGTTGAGATCTTTGCAGCAGGATCTACAAGCTGACAAGCTTAATGGAGATCTGGCGGCTAGAGAGAAGGAGCTGATTGGAGAAGTCAACATTCTGAGGCTGCAGAAGGAAATTAGCTCGGCCCAGCGAGCCAAATGTTCCTGGCTGAAGGATGGAGACCGGTGTTCCAAGTTCTTCTATGACGTTATCCGGACTAGACAGAATCGGAATCACATATCCCAGCTTCTCGATGCGGATGGCACTCTGGTGGGGACGCCGGCTGAGATACAGGGCGAGGCTGTCAGGTACTATTCTGATTTATATTTCCAGACTGACTACCTGTCCGTGTTTCCAGAGGTTGTTACGAAGCGCTTGGTGACTCCATTTGGGAATAGCATCCTTCTTGCCCCTGTCACTTTGGAGGAGGTGGAATCTATTGTCAAGGGGGCGGACCCCAACAAGGCCCCTGGTCCAGACGGCTTCAGCAGTGGTTTCTTCAAGCGCCATTGGGATATTCTGAAGATGCAGGTCGTGGAGGTGGTCCAGGAGTTCTTCACTAAGGGGAAGCTTTTGAAGGAGCTGAATCACACTTTTCTGACCTTGGTGCCTAAGAAGGAGGGCGCGACTGCATTGACAGATTTCAGACCTATTGCATGTTGTAATTATCTTTACAAGATAATTACGCATCTTATGTGCCGGCGGATGGAGGGAATCATGCAGGACTTGGTTTCTCCTAACCAGGCTGCGTTCATCAAGGGGAGGTCGATTGCAGAGCATAGCCTCCTGGCTCATGAGATGGTGAGGGGATTCAGCAGACCTGGTGGGGAGAAAGCTTGTGTTAAACTGGACCTGAGAAAGGCGTATGACATGGTCAATCGTGACTTCCTATGCCATCTGATGTCTGCCATGGGATTCGCGGATCACTGGATTGCGTTGATCAGGGAGTGTATCACGTCCCCTACTTTCTCAGTCCTCATCCAGGGCGTTCCTTACGGGTATTTCCAGAGCAACCGTGGGCTGAGGCAAGGTGACCCATTGTCCCCTTACCTGTTCACGCTTGTGATGGAATACTTTACTTGTTTGATGGACCTGGCAGTGCACCGTGGACGGCTGGTGCCTTTGTTTCGGAGGATGGACCCGCCAGTTACCCACCTTATTTATGCTGATGATCTACTGGTCTTCATCCAGCCTTCGACGAGGGGGTTGCAGACGCTTGCGGTATTATGGAAGATTTGAAGTCCTTCTCGGGTCTCCAGCTGAACAGGGATAAGAGTCGGGTCTACTTCAGTTCCCGGTGTTCCCAGAAGGAGTAGCGGGCTGATGTCCTGGGTATCGCGAGGAGTGATCTTACGGTGCGTTATTTAGGAGGGCCCCTCACAGTCAATTATGCGCGGGATCAGGACTGCCAGGGCCTGGTTGAGTATGTCCAGCGGAGAGTAGAAGGCTGGCAAGCCGCCGGTCTGTCTTTTGGCGGACGCATAGAGCTGATCAGATCTGTGATCTCGGCTGTGGCCCATTTTTTGCTACAGTCCATCCTCCTCCCGGTCGCCACTATTCGGCGAGTGGAGCGTCTTTGTGCTGATTTTCTTTGGAGGGGGGGTATGCATGCGATCTCGTGGGAGCAGCTCTGTCGTCCCAGGAAGGAGGGAGGGGTGGGGCTCAGGCCGTTGCTGGAGATCAGGGAGGCCTCTGCGCTCAAGCTGGCCTGGAGATTCATTAGCGGGGGGTCTCTTTGGGCGGACTGGATGCACAGCAGATACGTAAAGCATGGCAATTTTTGGACGTGTTCTCCTGATAACAATCATTCTGTCACGTTCAAGACTGTCCTGAGACACAGGGGTGTGCACAAGTCTGCTATCCGGAGGGTCATGAAGGATGGGTCGGGCACGGACCTCTGGCGGGACCCTTGGATAGATCGGCGTTCGTTGCTAGACATTAGGGGTTCCCCGACTCACACGGAGGACAGGCGAGGTCTGACGTGTAGTCGGATCTTACGAGATGGAGAGTGGAGGCCGGAATCTTATCGGTACACTGAGGAGCTGGGAGGGTTCATTATGTCTACAGTCATTGACCCGGCTTTGCCTGCGGACCGGTGGATTTGGGAGCCGCCTGGAGCATCTTCGGGCTCGGGGGAGTTCCAGTTCCGTAGTTGCTACAATCTTATCCGGCACACTTTTCCTCTGAGTTCTGATTACGAGTTCGTCTGGTGTAAGGGTCTGGCCAAAAAGATGCAACTGTGTGTTTATAAGCTTCTTCTGGGTCGCCTCTTGACGAGGGATCGCCTGAGTTCTTTTGGAGTGCCAGTGCCGGACTCCAAATGTGTGCTTTGCTGTTTGGAGCCTGAGTCTATTAAACATATATTTTTCGAGTGCACTCTGGCATGGCAGATATGGTCGGAGCAGAGTCGGGTATTGGGAGTGTGCACCTCTGGTAAATACATTGGGAACATCATCCCGGTGATACGAGATAGCAGGGGTCGAGGTCAGGACTGGTTCCGTACAGCTAGAGTTCGTCTGGCGGCTTCGGTTTGGCATGTTTGGCGGGAGTGAAACCGCCGGATCTTTGAGGGACTAGTCACACCTCCGGTTGGCATTCTCCATAACATTGAGTTTGATGTGAACGCTATGGAGAATGGATGAGTGCTGAGTGGGAGTCCCACTCAGACTGTATGTTGTATGATTATGACTTTTCATTTGGAATAAATTTACCTTTTTCCAAAAATATATATATATATATATATATATATATATATATATATATATATATATAAGGTAGTTGCAAAATGGTCCAAAATTCTGAAATGATACTCGGTGTGAAGTTCAAAATATGAGGAAAAGTAAGATGATTCCTCTACTAAAGTTTGATTCAGATGATACTCACCACTGCCCGGTTCCAACAGTGATGTTGTGCAAGCTCGAATCAGAGAAATCCTATGTTGTGCAGACGCAGGAAAGCCGTGTCCGTATCGTGTCTGTAGTCTGTACCCATATCCGTGTCCTGCCCTTATCCGTATTCGTGCAACATAGGAGAAATCCAATTCGGAAGTTACTCGATTAAGATAATCTCTCCCCTTTTTTGACTCATTTCAAATGTTTCAGATCAGGCCATGCCATATCCGATAAGAAATGACCAAAAAGTACCACTTTCTGCCAATATTTTGGAGCTTGCAGTAGTACACCACGAGTCTCCTGATGTGCCTAGTAATGCGTATTAAGGTAATCCTTCTCTTATTAATGTGAAAATAGTAGTAAAAATTACTACTAATTTTTAATATATATGATATCTTCATACTATTTTGAAAGAGTGCGTGGAAAATTGTGGGATTGCCAATCCATTTCCCTCTTTGGCTTATCGTGCCTAGACTCCTTATAGTCTGGGGTACTTGGGGGTCTTTGGTAGCATAATCGTAAACTGCATATCAAAAAGTAGGTCTACCTACCTGCCAACTGTGGCTGCCTAGGCCAACAAGATGGAAGATTGACGTCAGGTCGACAAAACGTAATAGAAACTTTGTCAAATCCTCTACGGAGATTTCTTATGCTCCATTGCGTTCTGATGGGAGAAGGCTGGGATGTTGATGATGATCTATGAAAAATCAAACTTTAAGCCCATCAAAACTCAAACACCTTACCTGCTAAAAGGAAAGTTGATGCTCTACCAATGGGCCAAAGTGAACAATGATGCCCTATGTGCATATTCATTCATTATCTACATGCTCTACACACACACACACACACACACACACACACACACACACACACGCAGTGATATGTAAATTCTTGGAGAAGGGGGTACATGCCTCCTAGTTCTGGACCAAATCTGCATGTAATTCCTAACTATTGCTAAAAGAAAACAAGTTAATGCTGACCCTTTGTGTGTGCCTATATGGATAGAAATAAGTCACCATATTCCTTATCTAAAAAAAAGTCACTATATTCTCATTGTTCTCACACTATTACATTTCCAGCACTATGCCCTAATATATCTTAATTATTAAAGAAAGCATGCTTTGATTAGTTGCAAAAATAAAATATAATGATCATAACAATTGAGATTATGTGAGAACCGTGGTAGATGTAGATTTAGGTCTAAAACCACATTCAGACGGTTTTGGCATGGACAATTAATTATTTTTTTAAAGAGAACCTCATTTGAAAGTCTATCACCAGCAAGATTTACCAAAATAATAATAATAAATAAATCAGAAGCAACTTGTAGAAACATAGTATGACAGTGTCGAATGTCAATTGACAACCATTACAAAAAGTTACCTCCCATATGATAGCAGATTTATCATTAGATGCCGATGCAAGATATTTCCCATTATTTGAGAACTGCAAATACCATACTTCATCCTGGTGCCCTTGCAATACCTGTCCCGTAAAAGTACCAAAATTGTTAAGTTAGAATATTTCTAATGAACTGTGAAAAGAATAGGTAGCCTAGATATTACTGAATGAAACTATAAAGATTCTGTAGAATGTCTGTACGATCTCTTCAACAATGATAGTTCCCAAACTACTCTTCATATTTAATTGTACACAGTTAAGAGTTGTGACAATATCTTCCTTGCAACTCTAATAGAAAGTGAAAATATGATACAACATTATCCACTCCCTCTCTTGACCTCATGCTGTCGGCAGTATCATACATAGATGTTTTACTGATTTTGGCAGTTTTTGTCCAACATTTTTATGAATATCATGCTTTTACAACATAGAGAAGAGAATACAACAACAAATGTATTTATACCATATTTCTGGGGTCAGCTGTTTGAATCCTCTTCTTCCAGTCGGCTCTGTTAAGGGACATGTCCTTTGTAACCGCTTTAAGTAAATAAAAGGAGAACTTCTAAAATTTTGTCAACTTAAAAGGTTTTAAGATTGTGTATATATATATATATATATATATATATATATATATATATATATATATACACACACACACACGGAAGAAATACAAGCACGTCCACGTCCATGGACTTTTAGTGACCTACCATTGGCAACAGTAATATCGGAAACACGACCTACCGATACATAATTGCTAATCATGCCTGCGTCGCCAGTTATGTGAGCAGACGCACCAGAGTAAATCATTAACTGCTTCGACCTTACCACATATGCCGCTGAGTATCCGATTGTGGATCTAGACGTGGATGCTTCACCGCGACGTTGAGCTTGGAAGTCAAATTTTTTTTGTATATAACTCTGCAGTCATTTGGACAAATCGAACACCATTATCAGGAGCATCTGATGTAACGTTGGCGGCAGGTGCTTTAGGACATTGCCACTAGAAATAACCATGCTGACCACAGTTGAAGCATGTGCACGGTCTTTCTCCATCACGACCGCCATTGCCTCGGCCTCCCATCACGACCAGCATTTCGGCCACTACGTCATCCACCATGACCACCGCAAAATACAGCACGAGCAACACCAAGAGCAGATCGATCAGCAGGAGCATTACTCGAAGTGGCCTCAACGACTTTTGCTGCCCGAAGGATACGATAGTGCGCTTCCAACAGAGACGGAACATCAAATCTAACAATAATCTAAGAGTGAGCAGAGTCCGCATCAGGACCGAGAGAGGCAATATATGCCATGACAGGAAGCTGCTCACGTTGAGCCCTCGCTTCATTAATATCCATCGTTAGAGATAATACGCGATCGATCTCATCGGTCAGTCTTAAAGGCCCGAAAATGGTCCTTATGAGATTTGTCGTCTTGATTTGCTCGATATACGTCAACGATCGAGTCGTAGATACAAGACAAATCGCATTTTTCATCAAACGCCGCCGCCAGGACCTCCCATAATTCTTTCACAGAATCCTTATTCTGAACCATGTCTTCCACCAATGGTTCTATGGTATTCATCAACTGTGTAAACAGTCGACTGTCATCTGTCTCCCATTGCTCAAATATGGAATCAGTTTCTGCGGGAGGGTTGTCAGTCAGATGTTTGGACAACCGTATTCTCCGAAACGTCTTCTCAACCTTCTTTCGCTATGTCGAGTAGCCGTCTGGTCTGTCCAACCATCGATCGACAAGTCGAATCGATGAAATCGTCATGTGAGTGCCATTGGTCCCGCCATTGTGTTTTCGACACTACGTGTCTGTAGCACTATTATTCGCCTCAGTGCATGTCATCTTTCAATATTTCTGATTCGACCATCGGCTATGTTGTATTAGGCGTGAGGCGAGGCGAGGCGACGAGGCTGTCGTCTCGCTTAGCGGTGCTTAGTTAGCGCCTCACTTTTTTTTTTCCTACATGTAAAATACTCTATATAGTATATACACATAAATTTCAATATTTTTTCATACAATCCTACTAGCATATGCATGAATAACAATACCAATTATCAAGCAAGCAAAATAACAATATAAATACTAGAATCAAAATACAAACTACAAGCCACATAATGCATACATACTACATAGGCATCAAAATATCATCAAACATAAAATTTGTCTCTAAAGTTCCTGCTTAAAGTTTTCCAACTATCCAACTATGTAAATAACAAAAGATTCGGTTCAGTTTATTAAAAAAATCAAAAAAAAATAAAAAAAATAAAAATAAAAAATCGTTAAGCGAGGCGCCTAAGGCGAGGCGCTACTAAGCGACACCTAAGCGCACTTAAGCGTTGATCGCTTTTCTGGGGCAAAAATTTATTAAACGAGGTGTCCTAATTCTAAATCTCGCTGAAGCGGCACTTAAGCGCGCTTTTCACAACATAGACCATCAGTTTGATCTTTCTAATTTGATAATCACTACTATTCGCCTCAGTATCTGTAGCACTAGAAACGTGGCCAGAACCAACACATGCATAGGAAGCAGAAATTTGAATGTGGATCACACAAGTAAGAACAAAGAGGCAACCCAGGTTACTCTCTGTTAGATCCCGATGTAAAGATAAAGGAAAAAACAAAGATTTACACAAAACAAGCCACTTGTCTGCTCTTTGTTAAATTCTTGAAGCCGATGTTGAGAGTCGGAGGTTCCAGCAAACAAACCATTGTTAATCCTCTGAGGATTCCAATATTTTTTTTCTTCTAAAGTCGATGTAGAGAGTCGGAGGTTCCAGCAAACAAACTATTGTTTACCCTTTGAGGATGCCAACATCTTCTTCTCCCTTTTTTTGGAGGTTAGAGTTTTTGAAGAGAGGTGACGACTAGGATTTGAAAAGCGTTAGGGTTCATGATTAGGGTTTGGGAAGGGACGGCTGGAGACAAGAGGGGGGCTGAGTGGGGTGGGTGGGGGATACTGTAGCAGCGGGGAGGCTAGGGCTAGGGTTAGGGAAAAGGATTTTTTTTTATTGGAGAGGGGAGTGAATGACGGCTAGAATTTTGGCTCAGATACCATGTAGAATTAGAATAATAGGATGATTATTATATATATATATATATATATATATATATATTTGTAGTATTGGGCTTTAGTCCCACATTGGATAAAACAATAGTGAGAGGGGTTAGCCTCTCATATATATATATATATATATATATATATATATATATATATATATATATAACGGAAAAAAATCCAATAAGGGTCGGGTTCAATGCATCGAGCAATTTCTGAGAAGCGTCCATCCTCTTCTTTGTGATTGACCATATAAATTGGTAATGGCAACAAAGGGTCGACTATCTCGATCAAAATTGATAAGCAACCATGTGAAGGCAGTAGTCTCAACTTCTTCATTATTGCTAATGGGAGTTTTTTTGTTTTTTTGTTTTTGTTTTTTTTTTTTTTTTTTTTTTTTTTGGGGGGGTGGGGGGGGGGGGGGGGGGGGGGGCACTAGCAGTCAACATGTAGATACCTTGACAATACAATAATCACCAAAAAATTGCAATTGCATTTTCAGCCATTTTGGAAAATCCGTAGTTAGAATCGGAAGCAAAAAAAAAGAATGCAAACATAAGAAATCTTTGGTAGAAGGGTCTTACACTTCATAGAGCCGTGAAAGGTTTCCACGATGAGGAAGTAACAAATGAACCTCAGGTTATCTTCGACCCAGTAGTAGAAAGTGCACTATAGACAACAACATGCCTTGGTCCATGAAAACGATCGTCACTGTCAAGAGCAGTGCAGTCAAAGGCCGAAGGCATGCTCAAGCAGCCTATAATCCATGTACCGCCAAAAGGCAAAAATGGCTCACATACTAATGAAAGGGGGATTAGCATTTTCAACTTTGGGCACATGTACCGTTGGGCAGGTTTTGTGATGGACATGTTATAATCCACTTTATATTCATGTTACCATTCCTATTGCCGGTGCAACCATTTCAACTTTGGGGACATAAGGTTGGGCAGACTTAGTGGTGGACATGAGTTACAATACATTTTATCATGGTTTAAAGTATCGTCCGATACCGATCCGATATGGCCGATACCGATACGGTTTGGCATGTCCCGATCCAATACCGACTGATACTCGATACTGACCGATACCGACATTCGGGGTCTCTTTT
Source organism: Iris pallida (assembly GCA_029216955.1). NCBI lineage: Eukaryota > Viridiplantae > Streptophyta > Magnoliopsida > Asparagales > Iridaceae > Iris > Iris pallida. The sequence goes on from JANAVB010041416.1 coordinate 13,675,102, forward strand.
CCGGTCAATTCGGCAAAGAAAATTAAACGAAAAAGACAAACAGCAAGGGTTTAAAGCATAATAAGGTTGTAAAAGCACGTCAAAGAAGAAAAACAATTTATTGTATGTAAACCAATCAGTAAGGGTAACTACTATTTCATTTAATTTCAGAACTACTAAGAAATGACACTGAAAATACTTAAAATTATGCCTAAATGTATAAAATATATGTTTTTAAATGTAAATAATTTATTAATAATTATTTTTTTATACCAAAAAATCCGATACTCCGATCCGAAACCGCTAATACTACCGATATCGCCGATACCAATACTCATAGAAATAGTCCGATACTGATTCTGATACCGATACTGTGAACCTTGCATTTTATATTCATGTTGACATTTTATTCCAGCCGGCCAGTCCCCATTCTCAGCTCACAACCCCTAACCCCATGCCACCCACACCACCACATCCTCCTGTGCCCCATTTTTGTTGCCCTCCCCACCAATGGCACCAAAAAGAGGTGATCAGAAAGGAGGAAAGGAAGGACATGGTGACGCAAGAATCTGTGGCAGGGAGGGGAGCTGTTAGTGCAGCCAGAGATTTCAAGGCACAACAGAGGCGTAGAGATCCCTTGGGACCTGGGCGGCACGAGGCACAAAACGAGGTGTGCACCTGACCGAGCGAACACACCTTATTTTTAGAAGCTACATAAAATATTATAATATCCAAAATTTCCGAAGTAAAGCAAATAAAGAAAATGCTAGACACTATTATAGGAAATGAAGAAGCAGCAAAGAGAGGAGAAGAAACAAAAAAACATGCTGCAGCCGAAGGAAATGTAGGAGAAAAATAAAGGAAGAAGACGCACAAAAGAAGAAACAGAACAAAACAAAGAAAGAAACACAAAACAAAAGAAAGAAAGAAGCAGTAGAAAGGAAGGAAGGAAAAAGAGGACGAGGAAGAAGGCAAAGATTGAGAATACATGGTTAGGTGGGAAAAGAAGAATACAATCTTTACAAAATATTATACTGGAGCCCAACACCCAAACACGCCCCTGGTCTCCGAGAGAGGCGCAGGTAGGCATACCTACTTAGCACCCTGAGTGAAGGCTTGAGCCTTGCCTGGTTTTAAGGCTCCAGTCCATGGCCTTGATCCTAGGCACTACTTAGGCACGCTTTTGATAGCCAAAGCGACAATGACGGCCACCACTGTCGTTTGCTAGAATAAGAGAGAGGGGGAGGTAGAGGAAGGGAGGGAGGGATAGAAAAAAGAACTTCCTTGGCAGCCTGCAACATGATGATCGGTGCAGTGGCACTCTGGCCAATCGCGCTTCTCACTGCCAATCGTAACGAGTAAAGAAGGAGATGATATGCCTTTTCATTCTTTTCACTCCAGTAATAATTTTAAATATTTTTACTCTAAAACTTCTAATCATTTTATACCCCAAACTACAGTTTTTTGCCCCAAACAAATGGACAACATAGGCTCTAAAAATTGATCAACATAAGTTCTTCATGACAAGATTGTAATTCTAGAGGGGGAACCTGTAAAAAAAATGTAGAACAGTAGGAGGATCTCATGTAATTTGGCCATTGACTAATAGGAACTTCCCCTAAATCATTGGAGGTGGTTCAGAATACCAACAGTTAAACAGTGAATTCAGTATTAAGGGTTCTAAACTATAGAGATTCAAATCAAGATTATCCATCATAGTATTCAGCTCACCTGGCGAGGGAACTTTAGAAGTGAAAGATAACAGTAGTATATATAGTTACATACAAGAAGCAAAAATAAAAACTAAATGTTCAAGTCTAACCTGAATTGTTCTAGAAGGAATACAGTCCTTTCCGCATTGATGATCAGTGTACAATGATAATGACTTATCCGAAGAATTATGGAAATAACAAGCTTCACGCTGCACATTAAGAGCCTGTTCAACCAAGTGCTCTAGCCTTCTTTCTGGAATCATCACCGTGGAAGGAAGCAATTTCTGCAATTCTTCCAGAAGCTTCAGACGTGAATTTGAAGTATCTATTCCCAAATTGGTTAAACCAAGTAAATCCCGCTGTGAAGGAGACACAACATAACTACAAAGCTCATGCACCCGTTTTTTGTTTATGCTAAGAGGAGTAATCTCACTTCTCAGTGTTTTCAATGCATCCATGACCCTCTCTTCTTCCATAAGTTCAAAGAACTTCTGCTCCAATATTAGAAAAGCTGCAGAGTTGAGAATATTGTCATCTTGGAGACCTATTTCATGCAAAGCAACCACACTTCCATCCCAATTTCCATCAAGCACTTGCTTCCTAAAGAGATTAACAACAGGTGAATGCAAATGTATTCCAGACTCTTCCTCCAGAACTGCTCCACTTTTCTCATAACCCAAAGAATAAAGAGCCTTCGTAATAATCCTAACAAACTCCACCTTTTTAATAATTCCTTTAGTACCAACCGTTTCTTCTTTACCTTGGGACGATAAGGGTCTAGCCATTGGTCCTCCCAAAGGAATAGTGGGCTCTGAAAGAGGTGAAGTATCGAAGAGGCTAGCCAATTCTACTGAAGATGCTTTCACATGTTTTGAGGGTGGTTCATCGTCGTCTCTCTCTCCCATGAAATGACACAATCAGCCCATATATGTTTTGCAACACACAAGATCTTTTTATAAAGATTAAAGCAATTGCCTCTAGGTACAAATCCCTTAATAAGTTGCAAAAGAGGTTTCCTGCAAATAATTTCAAGGAGAAATTTACAACTCCATAACTGAAATTCTATTATACTTGAAATTTCAAAGTCAAACAACATTTATTGTTTGAAACAAATGTAGAGGAAGGTATCACATGCATAACTCCTGATAACCATAATCAATTAAGAAGGAAATAAAGCATGACTTTACCACAAATGTAAAATAGGAACATTAACATAGTCGTTCTTCCTAGTTTAGATTATTTAGAGAACTAGGGTCGCAACTCAACAAGGATTGTACCTGGTAGTAATTTTACATATAATAGCAAACAATCTAATAAAATCAGGTTGTTTTCAACCTTTATGTGTAGCATGTAGATTTGCACAAATTTAGTGGAAAAAAAAAAAATTGAACTCTACGTAGATAAATCCTACACTTTGTAAGAAGGGATTCTATTTGGTTATGGCAATATACATGAAACGGAGCAAGAGAATAGATTTATCAAACGGAATTTATGCTTTCCACTTGTGTGGATTTCTGTAGTTATAGTGACTTTCTGGAATAAGAACTGCAATGTCATGAAAAGATTGACAAGAAAATAAGTTCTAATATCCACAAATTTTGTACGATGAAAATAGCAAATTCTATGATAAATATGGTCATCCAAACAAACTGATATATAGAGAGTTTGGGGGCAGTAAAGAAAATTAGATAGGAAAATAAATAATGTAGAAGTTAAAGAATAGTAAATGAGAATGCGGTTTTCGTAATTATGGGTGACAAAGGGAAGTCTTTCCCCATAGTAAATGTACATGACGATAACAATTATGATTTAACCATATAAATTATGAGCAAGTAAATTACTATTCAAAGAGAAGAAGATAAGAATCTACTTTAACTTAGCGAATATACCTTCTACCGACACATGAATCACATGCAATTTTTCCCAACCATCTAGTGAGGGCATAAAGAATACATCTATACTATGGCCCAAAGAGTTCATTCTTGCCCATTCTAGAACCAACTCAAAGATAAAGAAGTAAAGATCCTTGGAGTACTTAAACAATAAAATAAGAAAGTGAAGTAGTCCCTTCTTGAAGTCAAAATATAAGACCAGAGAACAGTAGGACTTCGAGCCTATTATGTAGAAGATTCAATAAACGATTAGGTGTGAACTATTGGACCATCTAGCTTATCCAAGATTGGTGCTTACAAGAAAGAAACAATAGTTGGAGAGAACTACTTTTCAAGGAAGCAAATAGACCAATTAGTAGTAATATTCAAAAAGTAAGCAAAACAAGACAAAACAAGAAACAACTAGCTGTTGAGGATCATAATGCTTGTAAATATAATTGCATCCCTAACTTATCCTCACAAAAGGCAGAACAGTTCATAATTACCTTAAATATATTTAAACTTACAGATATGGGAACTTGGTATAAAAGTTCCCCAAGTGTTTTTTTTTTATATCCATGAGTCCGCTCGTAAAAGCCAACACATATTTAGTATTTAAGGGAAGCTAGATTAGTAGAATGGAACCAAACACAAAACAAAAGCACATACGATATGTATAGCACATTCGTCAAAGAAAGGGTTATTTAGTTTTTGGGTCTCTTATAATATTGGAAATTTGCATTTAGGTCTCCATATTGCCCAGAAGAGGGTTTGAGTCTCGTCCTAACGGTTGACTTGGACTGAATGTTAGAGCTCGTTTAGGTCTCCATAATATTCAAAACTTCAGCTTAGTTTTAGGGTCTCATATAAAATTCAAATTTTGCGTTCATGTCTCCATTTTGTACGGTCGTCCGACTCCCAAGTCAACCGTTAATTAAGTCGATACCCAAACCTTGTGCAGGACCATATGGAGACCTAAATGCAAATTTGGAATATTATACGAGACCCTAAAACTAAATAGCCCTAAAAAAAGTCACAAAAGCTTCAACAAAACCCCAACGCAAATGCGAGCAATAAGAATTCAACTAGAAAGAGAACACCAACAGGAACTAAAACTTAAAACAAGATATCCATAACCAAGAACCAATAGCAGACACCGAGCTGCTGTGTTTGGCAACTTACAAACGCAACCGAAATGAAACTAGGCTTCATAAGGGTTTGCATGAACATCAACTGCTAAAATCTGTCAAAGAAGGGAAGGAAAGCACAAAAAGTGAGAGAACTTTGTACAGAATTAACTGGCACTGAATTTGAAGGATGGGGTATTTTCCATCCAGCATTGTAGTGTAAACAAGCAAGAGCACTCTTCAAAGCTCAAACATCACTGCAACGAACAAATAAAATAACCAACAACTTGGGATTCTTACTCAAAAAGATTCCTGAACCCATCCTATTCCAAAAAAAAAAAAAAAATCCCCTAAAAATTGCCAAGTAAACCAACCGATCTTTAATAATTCATGAAATGAAGATATAGCAATTGTTCACAAAAATTATCCGAAACGATTAGTAGTTCCAAAACACCCATTCTTCTTACGTTCGTGTAAATAAATAAAAATGATATATTCTGCTAAATTCTAATAGTAACTTACAAACAAACAAACAAGCACAGCAGCAGACGGACTCCACTCCACTCCACTCCACCATCACAATCGTCGCCACAAAAACCCTCGCTTTCTTTTCATAAATTAACAGGAAAGAAGCAGAACAAACAGCTCATCCCATAGAGCACAGCACACAAGAATCAACAAAAATTAAGAAGAAGAAGAAGAAGAAGAGAAAGTGTAGATTTATGACCTACAAATGAAGGGGGTTTCTGCCAATCTCAACCAGAAATCTCTCGATTCCGTGATCGATTTCACTCACAAACCTCAACTCCCCATCACACAAGCAAAGGAGAGAAGGGGGTGGATTGTTGCTGTATTGTTGCTGTTGTTATCGAGATGGGTCTGTGAATATAATATTCGATTGTGCTAGTGAGTCGGTGTTTCCTTTATTTAGCCTCGGAAGCAAGCAAACCAAAAAAAAAAAAAAAAAAGGGCAAGTAAAAGCGCATAGGTATTGATATTGAATATGAGTACTGGTATTGGCCAACTCAAGTGACTCTTGTGGTTTGGAGATAGGGGTGTAAATCGGACGGACGGACACGGACAGTCCACTATCCGTGTTCGGTCCGTAAATAAAAATGAGTTCGGACGAACGAACACGGACATTCCACTGTTCGAGTTTGGACCGGACGGACACGGACAACCATTGTTCGTTAATTCAATCGGACGGTCCGCGGACAAAATAAATATATTGTCAAAGCTGTTATTTTATCAAAATACTTCGATAGTTGGTACAAAAAATAAAGTTGAAAGAAAAGACAATTGAAGTTTATAGAATAAAACAAACAATGGTAAAAGATTAATGAAAATTAAGACTGAACAGCCAAAAATTGATGCAAAACCAAAATGATACGACATAATTGATGCAAAACTAAAATGAGTCTCCACTATCGGACGGTCCGCGGACAAATTCGGACCGGACATGGACATGACCGTGTCCGGATCCGATTTTTAAACGGACCAAAAAAATGTCCAAGCTCTGTTCGTTAATTCAATCGGACGGCCACGGTCGAACCATTTATCAAGCCGGACACGTATGGACAACGGACTACTTTGTCCATTTTACAGCCCTATTTGGAGAGGTATCAGTTCTTGATTGGATGATAAAAGATAAATAAACTAAGCTATTGTACATAGCATATACAAAATTTCATACGTATCGTCGGACATTTCAGAAAAAAAAATAAAAGACTATTGAGTATTGGTATTGGTAACAAGCCTAAGCCAATTATTATTATTATTTAATTTTATGGTGTATACAATTGCATCTCCAATTCTATTGTGATTTTGAAAAAAAAAATGTTATTGTCACATAGAAATGACGAAGTTTTATTTAAAAAAATTCTCTAGTGCAATTGTTAAATAAATTGTGAAGTTTATGTGATAAAAGTGATAGTAGACACTGTGAAGTTGGTTGTCTAGGTTTTGGCCAATGTCTTCATCTCCACATCATCAATTATGGATTAAAAATGTTATAAAATATGAAAAAGAGAATAAGTTGTCTTGGAAGTTGAAAAAAAAAAGTAAGCATCTCAATACTTTATTGGAAAAAAAGTATATCGGTACTTTTGCATTAGAAAAATCTTTTCTTACTTCATTGTCTTTTATGAATATAGTTTTCTCACCTAAAAAGACATTGTCTTGTGCTAATGTCAAGAAAATAGGGTTGGAGATGCTCTAAGGGAGCATATTTGTTCTCCATATGGATGTTTCTCTCCTATGCATGCAAATTTTATATTTTTTTATTTAAAGAACTAAATAATTACTATATATACCAAAAGTTGTATGTATAGAAGAGGGGACATAGTTGAGACACCTATTTGGGGGACAACAAGCATGCTCCCCAATTCTAGAGTTCTTTAGATTTTCATTCAAGGACCAAAGTCGGACATTATTGTGAGCCAATGATGCATAAGGTGTACTGCTAGATATTATAGTTGTCTGTAATGTTAAGGATGTCTCCTCTCATCATATATCTTCATTTTGTGCATAGAAGTCCTTCGAGGATTTTTTTTATTGTTACGAACGTAATAATCTCTTCCATTGTGTTCGTATCAATAAATATGCACCATCAATTTTACATTTAATGTTTGCGAATGACTTCTTCATTTTTCTAATAGCCATCATGTAATCAAGCACGCAATATATGCCATTTTGTACAAATTTTATCTTATTAAGGCCAAAAAATTAACTATTGGAAATATTGCATAAGCATGTTGAATTGCCTGATCAGCATTGTATTGCCAGCATGTTACACCTCCATCATGCAAAATCAGCATAAAAATTTGAGTCATTTCCTAAGACCCGCAAAAATACATTTCAAACTCTTCTAAGCAAATGTGTATCTCAACTTAAAGAGTGGAAGAAAATTTTATTATCACATGTAGGGTGATCAGTGCTAATTAAATTAACTTTGGGATCCATCCTGATTTACTATCTCTCACTCTACAAAATTCCTAAAGCCACCACCATGAAGCTCTCCCAAATGCCACGAAATTTTTTTGGTTGTGTGTGTGTGGGGGGGGGGGGGGGGGGGGGGAGGGGGGACATGATGATGAATAGAGAAATGCACTTCCTTGCATGGAATAAATTCACCCAACTAGTAAGCAAAGGAGGGCTTGGCTTCCGTAAGCCCGAATGAATTAATGACTCACTTGTTGGAAAACTTATTTGGCAATATCTCGACAACCTGCACCAAGTTTGGGCACGGCTTATCCAAGAAAAATATTAACAAAATTGCTCCTTTTGGACTGTCAAGAAAACTTGTCGAGCCTCACCTATTTAGAATAGTATTTTGGACATGAGAAGTACTTTGGCTATTGGCACATGCTAAAAAATTCGGAAAGGTTGGCTAAACTAGTACGCGGACCGAACCTTAGATTCCATCCTTACCAGGCTTCCACATAAATTGCTCTTCCCCTCCATCTCACGACCCATAGTTACTTTGAGACCTTATGTATCCAAGTACTAGATCATGTCGAAGTGATGTCATCCATATTGGCCCCGAAGCAATGCCAAATCCAATTGAAGATAACCAACCAACGTCTAACAAAAAGTGCCAAGCACAGATAAGAATACATAAGAATACAGTATATGGTTTAGTGACCGTGTCACATGGACAAATACTAATTTTTATATTTTTCAACAAAATACATGAAATCCCTTGTTTTTGAAATTCAAAATTTTCTGGAATTTATAAAAATTATTTTTGGATTATTTTTTAGAAAATATTTGGGCACCATAAATTATTTTTAAATCATTTAAGCCATGATTTATTTAGTCATGACTAAATCCATGAATAGGCTAAAGCCCATGGATTTAGTCATGATCCATGGCACATAGGTTATAATTAAGATTATAACTAATTATTTGTTATCTAACTAATCATGTGATTAGTTATGGCTAGAAGTTTCTATAAACTTCCTCTAGCCACCCCTCCCATCCCCATACCCCCCATTACTCTCATTATTTACATAATTGTCATGAATGGCACACATATAAAATGGGGCATTCCACATTCTACTCACAAACACAAAATTATTACAAAAAAATCCTAAATTCCCAACCCAGCCAAGCTGACCACCACTACCACTGTCCCCGCACCTCACTCCGGCCACCCTCTGCCGCCACCATCACCACCAGCTCCTCCACCTACAACCGCCCGGCCACCCAGCTCATCGCCACCGCCACCATAATCCACCACCACCAGATCACCACAAGTCCACTACCAACCACTCACCTGACCCCGACCGCCGCCGCACAACCCAGCCTCAGATCTGCCGCCCAGATCCTGCCGTCTCTTCCTCGTCTCCTCCACCGACTCCGTCGACAGATCCATCAAGCCACCACCATTATCACAACCACCTAACACCTCCATACCGCCCTCGAACTCAGCCTCGTGACGTCGCCACTGCTATCGACTGCACCTGAGCCACCGTCGACGACGTCCGCTCCCCGCCGTCGATTTTGCAATAGTACCGCAGATCTGAACGACAACACCCTTCTGGGCCACCGCTGACTTCACCACCTCCGTGGTGAGCCTCCATCGTCGTCGGCCCCTCTCGAACTTGTAGGACCGTTGAGCACCTCTAGAGGGGGGCGATGAATAGAGTGAGTGCGAGTGCATCAGAAAATAATCACCAATTTAAAATTAAAAGCAGATAACTATAGTAGTGAATAAGAGACAGTAAATAAATATAGCAAGAGATAGAGAGATCAAACTCAGTGATACAGCGATGTATACTGGTATTCCTCTGAGAGGACTAATCCAGTCTCGAGTACTCTTGCTCGATGTTAATCCACTAAGGCACAAGCTAATTGAGAGCTTGCAGTCTCTTACAATACCGTGCCTGGTGACAAGTGCACGACCGACTTCACAACACCGTGCTTGGTGACGAGCGCACGATCGGCTCCACAACAGAGATAGTTTTTGAACTTTGAACAACCTCTTTACAACTCTTGAGAACCAAAAGACTCTAGATCAAATAGATATTACTGGCTTTTGGCTAAGAGATGTGTAAGTAAAATATGAAAGCTTTTGATCAAATAAAAATACTTATTAAAGAGAGAAGAGAAGATGAATTGATTGAGTGATTTGGAATGAGAAATTCTCTTCTATTTATAGGTGTTTTTGAGGACCGAACTCGAACAAAATTCGGGCAGAGTTCTGATGCAAAGATTTCACAAACGAACGTTGCATGCAGATTTGGAGACAACAAATATTTAAATTCAAACTGACCGAACTCGACTTGAGTTCTATCTAAGTATAAATGTAAAATATTTGTTTAAAGTTGATACAGAAGGTGAATGATATTTTTGGTAGGTAGACTTTGGATGAGTAGGCTATATAGAAGAGTGGACTATGATTAACCTAAGCCAGTAGTATCCAGTCGATCTTACAATTTATATCATAGACTCAATAAAGATAAAATATATAATAAATTATAAAATGACTTAGACTTGATTCCAATGAAAATGAGCTTCAGAATGATGATTCACACGCTTGCTGATGTAGTAGTATATTTTTTGATATTGATTTCACTAGACCTGAAATGATTAGCAGCAGTTCGTATATTTTGTGCATTGACTTAAGTTAGTGTCGATTATTAAAATCGGGTGTGACCATGGAATGGGCCAACAATCTCTCCTATTTTGATAATTGACAAACTTGAATCTATACCAAAATATATCTAAATAGAACAAAAAATAAAAATACCTGAAAAAAATAAATGGTGGTGGTGTTCTGTCTTTGATTTTTGGTATCGCTCTTTTTCTCCCCCTTTGTCAATAAAAAAATGGTTTTGGCTCTCCCATAATGTGTGAAGCCAACATTGCACAAAGTAATACTAGAGAGATAACCATAAATAACAACATTGCCACAAATAATAAGTACATAACTAGAAGTGAAATACTGAAATGTCATACAAAAAAGAAAGATACAACCATCACAAACTGCTAATAAATGTCTAACTGTAAAGTTTAGACACAAAGAAACTAATAAGATCATCATCTATCAGACTACATCCAAAATAACCACTAACTCAAGTCTTCATCACATCGGCTGTTTGCAAAAACAAAAGTCTTTATTTTACAAACTTTGTAAGAAGATTACAATTGAATTATGGAAAAGTACAACTATAGGAATCCGATCTGAAGACGATCGCTTTATCCCTTGGACGATGTAAACTTTGAAGATGATAGCCTCTGAAGAATACAGTAGCACTTGGACAAAAACTCCTGATCTCTGATGATAATAATGATCTGATCATCTCTTTAATGAAGGACTTGAAACTCTATTTATAGAGTTCTAGAAATAACTAATTTGTAGTTATTCTGGATTGCGCATGATAACTGCGCTGGCAACAGACTGCGCAGACTGCAAACTGTGCTGGCCTATTGGGCAGTTGCTCGATCGTGGGCTAACTGTATTCAGACGCATGGCATTGTTTGATTGAAATACGCTTGGTCGTGTAAAGGCAGTTTCTACATGGCAAGCAATTGATGGCATATAAGCCACGTAATAAATGTCAGTTATTCGATGAATTGTGCTAACTGAAGAGCGCTAACTTCAGACTGCGCTTCCTTCTAGTTACTGAAAAGCGCTGGGATTCAGTCTTGGTCAAACTGCGCTAAGGTTGGACTGGCAGATTGCGCTGCAGTTGTACAGCTGTTCTCGAGCGCTGTGCTCCACAAGAAACGAACAGACTCCTCATTTTTTGGGCTGTCAGGCTGTCAGAAGATCCGATCTTTGTCAGTTAATGATGGTATTGCTACGTCAGCGTAGCACGCTCTGATGGTAGCGCAGTTCAGCTCGTGCGTTCAGTTTGTAGCGCAATCTGTTTCCTGCGCAATCTATTTGAAGGGTACGCAGTTAAGAATTCTCTGCCTATTTGATAGATGCAACTTGATTTTTAGGACATACAAGACCCCCTTCAAAGTTTTCGAAATTTGAAAATATTCAAAGTTTCAAAATACTTTGAATTTCAAATTTAAAATCAAGTTGCACAAGTTGCGCTTTGATTGCGCGTTTGGAGGAATTAGCTCCATCTTTTGTGGCGCAATTGGGGGTGACTGTTACACTTCTGAAACTATAAATAGTTTTATTTTTTTTCTTTCAACCTTTACTTGCTTTCGAATTCGCTAGAGACAGAAGCTCCTCTCCTACTCCGACTTCTTCTTCTTCTTCCTCTCGTCGACGACAGAAATGACGCCCAAGCGATCAGCTGCCGAGAAGGGAAAGGCCCCTGCCGAACCCTCGACTCGTGTTGCACCACGAGTATCTCGTCATGAGACGGGTCATCCAGCGCTTCAAGGTAGACAAACTATGATCGAAACCCTTTTTAGGGTTTTTGATGTTTTCAGACATTTATACCTCTCTTTTTAGAGATTGATGGTATTTGCACCACCCTGTTTAGGGTTTCGATTGCATACACAATAGTTTCTACTTTTATGACAACTATACTCTTGCGCAATCGGTTGGAAAGCGCTGACAAAATGTTCGGCACAATCCATCGATTTACGCAAGTTGGTTGTGCCAGCGCAAAATAATGTCTTGCGCAAGTATGTTAGCGCAACCTGACGTCTTGCGCACGTTGGCTGTGCTGGCACAATCTGATAACTTGTGCATGTTGACTGTGCTGGCGTAATCTGATAACTTGCGCAAGCTGACTGTGCTGGCGCAATCTGATAGCTTGCGCAAGCTGACTGTGCTGGCGCAATCTGATAGCTTGTTTCACACAGCATAAATTGATGATCTTTTGAAGAAACTTTTTGATTTTGTATATACTGATCTTTGCCTTCTTTATTGATGCAGTTAACCTCAGGAAAGATCCCAACTATGAGGTTTTTGCAGGATCCCTGTCTGAACCTGAATACAAGGAAGATCTCTCGCACGTGTCATTTTCTCAGTATGCCCTACCGTCCTCTCGGCAGACTATCCTGACTGCATAAGATAATGATACTTTACTGTGTCTGATGAATGGGCAGCCTCTTCAGACTGCTGATGCAGTCACCCATAAGAAGCCCCTGTTCTTGTTTGGTGAGGCTCTTAACAAGAATTCTCAGCCGAGACCTCGCATGGAAGAGAGGATTTTCCAGAGGGGTGAGAAGACAATACTTCTGCCAGAGATCTCCAGATGCCTTCTTTTGTCCCGATATGCTTTTGCGGGTTATCCCAGAAGAATGGAATGGGATATAACTCTGCTACAGCAAGCCCGAGCGGGAAATATCTGTGTTAAGAAGGGACCAGACCACAAAGATATGTTCTACAGTTCCTCTGAGCGTCATTGCTCCTTACTCAGAGGATTAAAATTCGGTTGCATCCCGTCGGAAGATTCTTCCCTGCTACTTTCGGTGAGAACTCCGATATTCGCAAATGAGTTTGCGAAGGTGGAGGGAAGGTATCCGGACCAAGATCTGCGGCTGACAGGTCTTGTAAATCCGGATAATAAGAGATGGATCTGTATAACCAATTGGATATTGGTCCAATTTGAAGCTCGGCTCAAGGAGATTGATCTGTACCAAGCAGTGTACGCCACTGTTTATGGCTTCCCTCCCAATCCTCACCTATTCCTCTCGTTGGCGGAGAGATACAACTACAGGACTGGGACTTTCATGATGCCACGCAGAGAGATTGGATTAGCTTTGCACGAGATAAAGTATATCTCTCACCTGCCAATGGAGGATATCCTCTATGAAGAGTTTGTCCCGACAAACGATGAATTGGACAAACTGCGCCAGGAGAATGCTGATATGGTAGCTGTCTTTGAAGAACTCCTCTGCCACTACAAGATTTGCTCTCTATATTATAATAGTGGCACAGCCGGCACCTGCTATTCCACCAAATGGTTGCCGTATCTTTTTCTCAACCATATCATCGAGAAGAAGACCAAGGAGCATGAAAACTGCCATCCCAACTTCTTCAGACCACTTAGCAATAATGAAGTGATAGAGCTGATGGCGACACATGGTTATATGGATATCAAGATTGAGGATGATCTTCAATATCCTCCTTTTAAGAAAGACGACATCATTGAAAGCTACATGAGGATGGGCTACAGGCCCATGTCGAAGGAAGCCCAGCTAGCGGGTTTTCTCACTTACTGGCTTCGACGATATGTCGTTCCTAGGGGCCAGTACAGTTGACCGCTTCCATCGCGGTGTACTATTTGCTGCTGTCCGTCTGGTTTTCGGCTACCGGATGGATCTGCTGTCAGCAATGACATGCAGGATGAATGCCGGCCTCCGCCTTTTCGTTGATTCGATGATTTGAGGAAAAGGCGAGAAAGGAAGTTTTCCTCGGCTGGAACTGCCATACATCTATCCGTTTGGATGGTTACTTTTACACCATCCTTCTTTGATGAATCCTAACATATGGGCAATGGGCGGTAGCTTTTTAAGAAGATTTTCGGGATGTAAGTGGATCTACACCACTTTGAGAGACTGCCGGCGAACTCTGAATCTCGGCAAGGGATGGAACTTTTATTGTGTTCCTCCTCCAGTTGGTTATGAGCATATATCAACAAACCTCGTCGACTCTATGAGGATGCAGCCGTTGGGCCATACAGCTTTCGACTGGTTGAGAACAATTCGGCCATCACACTTGGTGTACCGGTTCGAAGATGAGTGTTATCTCGAGCCTTATCTCCCCAACCGATTTGCACGCCAATTCGGTTATGACCAATTTCATGTAGGTAATGCTATTACATGCCTACAGGAAAAAGGTTTTTTAATTGATGGAGCCCGGGCTTGGGCATATTACAATGCCCGTGACACAATGACGACATTCTCGATGCCGACAAGAAGCGATCGTGGCCCTCGCATGCTGTATACCTACTCGATCTTTTACACATCAGCAAATACTTTTGCTGAGAACTTCAATCTAGCAGACAACTTTACAATGGCAACTCGATTTAAGAAAGGAGCACCTGTTATGGTGCTTCCTGGTAATGATGAAGAGTACGAGCCAGCTGATGCGCCACTAGAAGCTTCGAGGGAAGCCAACTTCTCCGAAGAAGTCTACGAGCCGCTACGTGTCTCTCTGAAAGTTGTAAGATCTCCGATCAAGGAGAGGAAGAGGAAGGCAGAAGAAACATCTTCTCATGTCTTAAAGAAGGAGACCACCGTGGACTCTTCAGAAAGAGTTACTACTCGCTCACAATCTCGGCAACAGGCCGAGTCGGTTCATATAGAAGAGGCAACAACCCCTACCTCCATCCAAAGAAAAACACACGCAGTAGACGTAGAGGTCCCAAAAGAACCTCTACGCAGGACGAAATTAGCTTTCAGAAAGATCTTAATCGGGGGGAGGTAGAGCCCTTGGTGAATGCTGAGTTTGAAAAGATGACTCGAGAAGCCGAAGTTACGAAAGCTGATTTCAAGATTTTCTTGGACACTTTCGTTACAAAGTCTGCAGAGTATGACTCCCAGATGGATATATTAGCGTCTGCTGCTGGGAAGAAAGAAAAGAAGGTTGCTGAACTGAATGCAGAGTTTGCTCGACTTCAGGAAGAGTTGAGAATCGTTCAACTTGCTCTTGAGGAAGAGACTTCACAGCATCAGACTGCAGTTCAGCAATTAGACATTTTGACCCATGAGAAGAATGAGTTTGTTACTTCTCATCAAGATGAAATCGCTCGCCGACTAGTGACCTTGCCGACATTTGACGATAAATCTGGAATGGAGGAAGCTAGAAAGCGGGTGCTGGATTCTCGTGAAGAACGTCTTCGAACCTTGAAACAGCAGATAGCTAGTCTAATGACCCCACCGATTGAGTGAAAGAAGATCTTTTGTATTTTCTCATTTGTCATATATCTTTTTGTAATGCCTTTTATTTTGATCAATGAAAAGACATTATTTTTATGGCTCTATTATTTATTGCATATCCCATTACGGATATAAATAATAGCGATAGAAAATATATTCAGAGGTTCAGGACATAATATATTTCTTGATTTAGAAAATAATTATATTTATTATATCTGCTCAGAGGTAATATGGACATGGCAGAATATAATTTGTTGAATATCATTATTTCGGTAGACAACTTAATCAAAGGTAATAAATATGTGACAAGTCGCTGATGTGGATGAACGGATGAATCGTCAAAATATGTGAATGAAATGAATCGTCGGGATGAACGGATGAACCGTCAGATGAATGGAACGAACGGGTGAACCGTCAGATGAATGTAATGAACGGATGAACCATCGAATAAATGGAACGAACGGGTGAACCGTCAGATGAATGTAATGAATGAATGAACTGTCGAATGAATGTAATGAATAGGTGAACCGTCGAATGAATGGAATGAATGTTGCGAAGAACGTGTTGCTTCGATGTTTCAAGAATCTCTGCCTATAAATAGAACATAAATTTAGATAGAATGATCACTTTCACTCTTCAACACAAAAATGTCGTCTGAAGATGCATCCAAGAAGGCTAAGATTGTCCCGAAGGTTGAAGAAATCACGGAGGAACGTCCTGCCAAACCAAACCAGCCAAAGCAGGCGGAAGTGGGCGAAGGTTCGTCTGCACCCAAGCCACCAAGGGACATCTTGGACTTCCTGATTGAGCCAGGGAAGACTGAAGAAGAAGAAGCCATGAGGATGGCTGCTTGCGCGTTTCTGGTGAAATCGAGCAAGAATATCCTCGGCTCTTTTGCCGACTATGTTTTTGAAAATGACGGTAGTGGTCCTCGTCCTGTCTTTGAGAAGGATGATAGTGATTCTCGTCCTTGATATTATGTAACATTGTTTATGATGAAATAAAATCAAACTTTATTTATGAACTGTCTGATCATATTTACAAAAAATCCTTTTTATATTCATACATAATAGTTTTTAAGGAACTTGCCATTGATGGGCATCATTGCAACTCGACCATCTAGCTCTTTGAGTTGATAAGCTCCATTTGAGAAGACTTTACTCACGATATAAGGCCCTTCCCATTTTGCATCGAACTTGCCTTTGCTCATGTGAGTCATAGTCATGGGACGTCTGACTGTAAGAACGAGTTCTCCTTTCTGAAAGGCTCTGACTTTAACTTTGCGGTTGAAAGTCTTCGAGATACGGGCTTGATATAACTCTATATGTTGTTGAGCCAATAGTCGTTTCTCGTCGAACGCCTCCAGTTCTTAAAGTCGAAGAAGATCATTGTTCTCCGCAGTAAGTTCGTTAGCGATGGCAATCCTTAAGGAAGGAATTTGAAGTTCCAAAGGCAGAACTGCTTCGCAACCGTACACCAGAGAGAAAGGTGTACAACCTGTGGGGTTGCGGACCGTAGTGCGGTAGGCCCATAGACATTCTCCAAACTTTTCACTCCAGTTTCGTTTGTTAGTAGACACAAACTTCTTAAGGAGCTTGATAATAGTCTTGTTGAAGGCTTCAGCCAAGCCATTAGCAGCAGGGTTGTAAGCCGTAGAGGCGACATTGTCAATCCGATGATCATTACAGAATCTGGTAAACTTTTGACCGATGACCTGAGGTCCATTGTCATGAATGATTCGTCGAGGCACACCAAACCTGTAGATAACATGATGTTTGACAAAATTGATGACACTGCTAGTTTTGACTTCAGCCAAAGGTATAGCTTCAGCCCACTTCGAGAAATAATCAGTTATTGCCAGTATAAACCGATGTCCTTTAGAAGAAGGAGGATTGATGGGTCCTATAATATCCATGCCCCAAGCTTCAAAAGGCCAGGAAGCAGCAGTCGGATGAAGAAATTCCAACGGTTGATGGATGAAATCTGTATGGATTTGACAGGCTCGACATTTTTTTGCATATTCGATAGCATCAGATACCATTGAGGGCCAATAATAACCCATTCGTCGGATACGATCTTATAGTTTAGGGTCGGATTGATGTGCTCCGCAAACACCATCATGAGCTTCACACAATACTTGCTTCACTTCATCATCAACAAGACAGCGCAAGAGTAGGCCGTCATAAGTCCGTCGATAGAGAGTCTTGGTGGTCTGATTGTAGTAAAACCGAAGAGATCGTCGGCCAATACTCGTAGCCTCCTTAGGATCTTCAGAAAGTATGTCATGAACTACGAAGTCAATGAAAGGAGCTCTCCAATCTTCATCGATAACATTGATTTCAGCAAAATTACTGAACTCGATGTTACGATTGTTTTCCACACAGAACAACTCTCTATTGGAAACAACAACCACTTGTTGTCTTTTGACAGAAATTGCTAATACTATCACGATATTAGCTAAAGCATCTGCCTCAGTGTTGCAAGCTTGTCGGACATATTCAATGAAAAAGACCTTGAATGATGTAGCCATGTTAATTGTAGCTTCATGATAGGGCACTAGATCTTGATGGCGGACTTCGTATGTTCCTCTAATCTGATTAACAACCAGTTTAGAATCGCCATAGACTTCAAGATATTCGACCTCCAACTGTTTAGCTAATTGGAGTCCGATAAGCAAGGCATTGTATTCAGCCACATTGTTAGAGTATGGCTGATCTAAGGAATAAGCTCTTTGGATAGCTAATCCTTCTGGAGAGACTAGAACAATTCCAACTCTTGCGACAATGGTCCCATTGGGTCCGATCCGGGATGCTCCGTCGAAGAATAAATGCCAGGTAGGAAATTCTTCAGAGATCATGTTTGATTCCAATATTTCGTCTGGAATCTCATCATAAAGCTTAGATATTTTCGGAACAGGATGAGCTGCTAAAAAGTCAGCCAGTGCTTGACCTTTAACAGACTTTTACGAAACATAAACCATGTCGTATTGGGCTAGCAGAATGGCCCATATAGCCAGTCAAAAATTGAGTGTGCTAGGCTTCTTCATCAGTACCCGAAGAGGATTAACTTGGGAAATGACATGAATGGTTTGGCCAATGATATAATGCCGAGTCTTTTGAACAGTGAACATAAGAGCTAAGCATTCTTTCTCAACCGAACCATAACGATGTTCAGCACCAATCATAGTACGACTAAGATAGTAGATGGCTTGTTCATGGCCTTCTTTGTTCTTCTGGGCAAGTAAAGTACCCAATGAATGATCCATAGCACGGACATACATTAAGAATAGTATGCCTGAAATTGGTGGCACCAAGACTGGTGGGTTCATAAGATATTGCTTTATATAATCAAATACTCGTTGATATTCTTCAGTCCAAATGAAAGATACACCCTTCTTCATTAACTGGGTAAATGGTCTGCAGCGTCCAGACAGATTTGAAATAAATCTCCTGATGTACGCAAGTCGACCTTGGAATCCTCGTAGCTCTTTTAGGTTGCGTAGAGGACGCATCTCTTGAATGGCTTTGATCTTCTCGGGATCCACGTGTATACCCTTAGAGGTAATGACGAAGCCGAGAAATTTACCACTAGAGACACCCAAGAATAACTTGGTGGGATTCATTTTAAGTTGATGTTGGTGCATTAGATTGAAGATAGTTCTTAAATCTTGGATGTGATCTTCCTTTAGACGACTCTTGACAGCAATATCGTCAACATAGCATTCGACAGTCTTGTACAGATGATCTCGAAAGATGGTACTCATAGCTCGTTGGTAAGTTGCACCAGCGTTCTTGAGACCAAATGGCATCACTGTGTAGTAGTAGACTCCGCGAGGAGTACGGAAAGAAGTGTGTTTTTCTTCTTCAGGATTCATCCGAATCTGATTGTATCCGGAGAATCCATCCATGAAGGATATCCTTTCGAACCCACAAGTGTTGTCAATCATGACGTTTGTAATAGGAAGAGGAAACTCATCTTTTGGACAGGCTTCATTAAGATCCCGAAAGTCGATGCAAACTCGAACTTTGTCAGTTTTCTTCAAGACTGGGACAACGTTGGCTACCCAATCTGGATGTTGTTCTTCTCGAATAAAGCCACAAGCTATGAGCTTTTTGACTTCATCATCAATCGTGTCTCATTTCTGGCTTGAATCGCCTTTACTGCAGTTTGACTGGCTTTGCATTAGGCAAAATATTCAGTTTATAAGTGGCAATTTTGGAATCTAAACCTGGCATGTCTTCATAACTCCAAGCAAAGACATCAATGTATTCTCGAATAAGAAGAATTAATTCTTGCTTATCCGCCTCTAGAAGGTTCTTGCTGATGAATATTGGACGAGGTGACCCGTTTTCTCCTACGTCAATTTGAACCAATTGATCTTCGGTAGGAGGTTCCCGTTGCTCGAATCGAAGTTCCCATTGGGTATCCATTCGTCGAACCCAAGGATCTATTTCAGAATTTTTTTTCTATGTCTTCATCATAGCCTTCTGGGAGTTCAACGGAGACCATGTTAGAAGATACGATCAATCGATGAACTTGACCGATGCTGGTGTCAGAATCCCAAGATCTGGAATCAGAAGAGTTAGAGCGCTCCTCACTATCAGATTCGGAGGCTGATGGAGATAAAACTAGAGTTGAAGTATATCCGAGACGTCTTTTCGTCCTGCTGTAATACATCTCTGACTGTCCTTTCGGAACAACCGTACGGATAGGAGTTCGTCTGTCTTTACCGTAATTGAGGCCATTCTTGAAGTCATAACCCATCTTTCGGATGATGTCTTTTGATTGTTGACTATAACGATGAAGTTGGAGATGTCCCATATCGTTATTTTTGCTATCATCTGTATAGCTAAATTTTTGTTCTGGCCCTTTACTAAAAAGTATTGGCCTCTCACCTCTCTTTCGAGAAGGGACAACAAAATATGAGTCATCTGGATGTTCAAATAATACTTCCGTCTGAAGGGATTGTACGACTCCTATTGTAAATGACTGAAAGCTGTCTAACATATCCAAATAGCATTTAGTATGATAAATGACATCAATATACTGGAAAGTAGATGCTTTTTCATTGATTTGTACATCCATATTTACAATAGGACCTTTAGCCTTAGCCGGCTTGGTCAGATCGATTACAAGAGGAGGAGAAGAAGAGCGGGAAGGATTAGACTTGTTGCGACGGAGGTCGATAACAAGCGGCTCAGAAGAGGTGAGCTCCCTTTAATCTTTGTTACGACGGAGGTCGATAACAAGCGACTCAGAAGAGATGAGCTCCTTTTGATCTTTGTTACGACGTAAATCGATAACCAGTGGCTCAGAAAAGGTGAGCTCCCTTTGATCT
Source organism: Iris pallida (assembly GCA_029216955.1). Lineage (NCBI taxonomy): Eukaryota > Viridiplantae > Streptophyta > Magnoliopsida > Asparagales > Iridaceae > Iris > Iris pallida. The sequence continues at coordinate 13,695,929 of JANAVB010041416.1, forward strand.
TGATTATCACCAGTCGATTGCTTCTGGGCTGGCAGATGAATAGCTAGTGGTTTGGAGGATTGAGGATGAGAGACACGCCCTTTGACGGTATGATGAGAGTGTCACTGGGCACTGCTTCTTGTTCTTCTTCACCATCCATGGCTAACACCACCTTCATAAACTCTTCTTTGTACATACGAGCGTCGTTGCAATATGCTTCAATGCCTTTAAACGGGTAGAGATCCGTAACTTCTTTTTGGACTTCTCCTTTGTCATCAACGTATTTGAAGCATTGATGGAGAGTAGAAGGAATAATGTTGTGTTCATGCAGGAATGGTCTCCCCAGAAGAGCATTGTAGGAACAACCATGGTTGTCTATAATATAGAAGGTCACCTTCGTACGAAGATTGCCGATTTGGAGTTTTAGGCGTATCTTGCCTAAATGTTCACTTCTTCCCTGATTGAATCCCAGAATGGTGGTGATAGTGCTGGAGAGGCTATGCACTGGAATCTTCAGAGCATCCAACATTGTCTTAGGCATGATGCTGAGTGCTGACCCTGGATCTATCAGAATACGATCGACCTTCATGGAATCGACATATCCTGTAAAGCAGAGAGGACGGTCATGTCGATTGTCTTCCATTAACATGTCATCTTGTGTGAAGGTAATATTTGGAATTAATTCCAGCACACTGTGACAATAGAGACAAGAGACAGGTTCTGCCTCAGGTTTCTTAAGAAGAGTTAGACAAGTGTCTGCCTGCATTAAAGCCTCACTCAGTGTTTCTCGAGTCTCTTTAGAGAGGCGTAAGATCTCGAAGATGGACAACCTAGCCGGTGTGTTGGCCAGTTGAGCCAATATGTCAAAGTTATATGGCTTTTCAAGTCCAGAGGGGGATGACTTTTTCAAAACTTTATCGAAGCGGACTTGTTGTTTGCCTTTGTCGGCTGCTGCCGGTTTAGGAGGAATGGGTTCTACAACCGGTGAGGATGCAGAAGGGATGTCCTCGGTAGAGACAGGTTTCACTGGAGCAGATTCAGAAGAAGAAGCAGGGTTTTCTTGAGTTTCGGGAAATTCCCGTAAATAGGCTTTCCCTGACCTGGTGTCCAGCAGGATTTCCTCTTCAACTATGGCGTCAAAGGACACCATATTGCAGATCTTTGCTCTGTCCTTGGAGCGGTCTTTTTTGCTTAGACAAGGAAGAAGCCTCGAAGTCTGTAACAAGATCAAGGTGGATCCACATAATCTCACCGTTATCAAGGGATAAGGGGACGAGACCTTCACTCCATGGAAGAGGGAGATTCTCGATCTTCAGAGTGGCCTTGGGGATAGGAATGACACCATGCTGTACCATCTGTAGAGGAAAGTTATCGAACTGTACTGAGACCATGTTCGCGGTAACAGTCTTCTCATATTGTTGAAGGTTAACAACACCAGCGTTGACTAACTCTTGAATCTTGCCTTTGAGCACATAACATGCTCGAGTGGGATAACCAATGAACCTGTGATAAACACAATATTTGGGATGATCAGTCTTACCGACCTCATCAGGCTTCTTCGGGTCTGGGAGTTGGAGCTTATTGCTTTTGATCAAGCAATCGAAGATGCTCACGGTGTCGTTCTCGTCAAAGGAGTACTCTACTTTCGGACGAGGCTCCCTTGGTGGAGGAGCAGGAGGAGTAGAAGTAGACGTAGGTGGAGCCACGTTGACAGCCAGGGATTCCTTGTTCTTGAGATTGATATTCAAGGTTTCTTTACCCTTGCGGTTGTTCTGGCGATTACCACTATTAGATGTCGGGTGTTCATCCCGGTCGGGGTTAGACATGTGTACCCCTAACTGCTTGAACTTGTCAGCGCTAACTTCAGCTGCTTTAGCATTGACAATGAATGATGGCCAGTCTTGAAATTGAGTTGACCCCGTCCACATGCTGATAATAGGCAAAAGATTTGCCTTGCAGGTATCTATAGTTACAGCGGCCGGAGTTCCAGGAGGCATCTTTAATGCTTCTCGGTGAAATCTTTTAATGAAACTCTCAGCGATTTCATTATGTCTTTATTTGATCTTGTTGAGGGCCGACATGGTCATGTCATTGATTCCCTCGTAGAATTGCTCCAAGAAAATTTGTTTAAAACCCAAGAAAGAGGTGATACAGCCATCAGGCAAGCTCCTGTACCAATCGTATGCTACACCGGCTAAACAGTCGACAAATACCCTGGTTAGAAGAGCATCATTTGGCTGAAGTTGAACAGTCATTACCTCAAAGTGGTTAATGAACTGACTCGGAGAAGTACTGCCGTCAAACAGCAAAATTGTGGGAATATTGTACTTTGGAGGGAATGGGACTTCTTTCCATTCAACCGGATAGGGTTGTTTGATCCCTAATCTTTGTAAATTGTCCTTCTCTTTAAAAGCTTCGAATTGAGTGCGCAAGAGTTTGACAGCTTCATTCGCATCCTCTGATAATGAAGAAGGAGCAGACTGAATTATAGTATTAGGGGGAGGAACAACATGGTAAGTACTACCCCCAGCTCCTGACTGACTGGGTGTGGGTTGAATTTGTACAGGAGGTATTTGAGGAGATACTACCCCCATACCTACATTGACAGGCACCGATGATGCTATAATCTCAGGATTTACAGCAGGTGCGGTCGGTGGTACTGTATGTTGGGCCACGATGATAGAATGCATACTTGCGACCATTTTAGCCTTGGTCTTCCGCTTATCCTCCAGTGCAGCTATTCGTTGTTCTTGATTTGTTGAACTAGAAGCATCTGGGTCTTCAGTAACAACATAAGCTGTCACTTCTCTAGGTACAGTAGAAGACACTGTCTGTTCAGAACTTTCGCTGTATACATCATAACCAGAGAAAGAATCATCCCCTGAATAAGAAATAGGAAGATGACCAGAGGGATCTTGGAGAAGATTTCTATGACCGATTGTGTCTCGACTTCGGGATCGGGTGTGTCGAAATACTCCTTCAGAAGATTCTTGGAGTAAATCTAAGTACCATTGGCTGGGCCTGCGTGGCTTACCGTGTTTGGAGCACTTTCTACCCCCAGTGTCTCGAGAAGCCATGTTGACGGAAGCATATAACATTTCGTCTTCATCTTCTGACATTGGTTCAGAAGTTGCAAAATTCAGACGATCGAAGACAGATCGTTTTGTTGCCTGGCAACAGCACTTGATGACAACCTTGTGATTACAATGGCGTTCAAGTGGTTGAACTGGAGGTGTTGAGATATTGTCCCGCTTTTGCTTGAGGTGCTCTCGGAGGTCAGGAACAATGACGGGACGAGAAGAAGTTTGAGGGATGTATTCTTTGACAACATTCGGAACATGGTTTCGGCTCTTCAGATGTTTTGTCCCGTGAGTATACAGGGAAGTACTCACTTCATTAGCATAGGTGTCAGGATTTTTCATCCTGGAAGTTTGCCTCTGATGCAGGTTCATCTTCGACATTGGCTGCTTGCGTTTCGCCGAAGTTGATATAGACCGAGGTCTATTGAGATAAACCCGTAGATCAGCAAACTCACCCCCAGGGGTTTCTGTCTGAGACACCAGTAATTTTCCCTGCTTTGAGCGAAACATCCGAAGAGTTGGGAGATCTAGGAAATGTGCAACTGGAGTAGGCAAGATACCTCTTTGATCAATGTTCTTTCCTTTAACAGGGAAAGTTTTTATACTGTTTAGTGCCGAGGCACATTCAGATGGATCTTCTGCCGTAAAAATCGGAGAAGACTGAGAAAAGACCAAAGGGCCTTTTCCTTTATTTTGTGACGAAGGGTTAGCTAAAGAGCGTTTCCCTCTGTTGTTTTCCGAGTTCTGGACTGCGGAAGATCGAGAAAAGACCAAAGGGCCTTTCTGTTTATGCTGAGACGGAGGAGGAACAGCCAAAAGACTACCCCCTGTGGGTTGTGCAGGAACAGCAGAAGCAGCAACTTGTCCTCTAGAGATGATGACAGAGGGTTCCTTGGCCATAGAACAAGCAGGAGGTGCAACTGAAGCTTTGGCAACAGAGGGCTTGAGTTGCGCTCTGTTTGAAGGAGCAGTGGATTGCGCAGGAGGGGAAGACTTCGCCAATTGCGCCAGAGGAAGAGAGGTTTTGGATTTTGCCAAGGCAGCATAGGTTGTGGATTGTGCTGCAGCAAGAGGAGCAGTGCACTGCGCACGGACAGTAGGAGCTATGGTTTGCGCTTTGGCAGTGCAGTTGATGTTTTGCGTAAGGACGGGAGAGGCTACTGGTTCTTTGGCAGCAGAGACAGCAGGTTGCGCAGATGACTGTGCAGAGGATTACGCAGAGGACTTCGGAGTCCACACTGAACAGACCCTATTCTTGGCAGAGGCCACAGTACGACGAGTAGCCCCAGAGTTAATCATCGCTTCATAGGCAGTCTGGTTGACCTTCACAACCAGCGTCTTTTGCGTCTTTCTGATAGACGCAACGTCACATTGAGTTGTCACTTCCTCGTCGGAGGAGAAAGTCGTCTCCAGCAGAGTCGCCATTTTGTTTGCTAAAACAAAAGTCTTTATTTCACAAACTTTGTAAGAACATTACAATTGAATTCTGGAAAAGTACAACTATAGGAATCCGATCTGAAGACGATCGCTTTATCCCTTGGACGATGTGAACTTTAAAGATGATAGCCTCTGAAGAATGCAGCAGCACTTGGACAAGAACTCCTGATCTCTGATGATAATAATGATCTGATCATCTCTTTAATGAAGGACTTGAAACTCTATTTATAGAGTTCTAGAAATAACTAATTTGTAGTTATTCTGGATTGCGCATGATGAACTGCTGGCAACAGACTGCGCAGACTGCAAACTGCGCTGGCCTATTGGGCAGTTGCTTGATCGTGGGCTAACTGTATTCAGACGCGTGGCATTGTTTGATTGAAATGTGCTTGGTCTGTACAGACGGTTGCCACGTGGCGAGCAATTGATGGCATGTAAGCCACGTAATAAATGTCAATTATTCGATGAATTGTGCAAACTGAAGAGCGCTAACTTCAGACTGCGCTTCCTTCTAGTCACTGAAAAGCGCTGGGATTCAGGCTTGGTCAAACTGCGCTGAGGTTGGACTGGCAGATTGCGCTGCAGTTGTACAGCTGTTCTCGAGCGCTGTGCTGCACAAGAAACGAACAGACTCCTCGTTTTTCGGGCTGTCAGGCTGTCAGAAGATCCGATCTTTGTCAGGTAATGATGGCATTGCCACGTCAGCGTAGCGTGTGTAAAACCCCTAAATTTCTACTATTTTTTATTTATTTATTAATTTGGTATCGATTTAAAATTTTGTATTGTACGTCGCGTAGTCGTATTATACGTCGCGCACGAAATTATTTTTCTTGCTCGTCGAGTGCGAATATGTGCGAGCGTACATAATTTTGAAAAACATTATTTTTATTGTTTTTAATATAGACAAAAATTATTTCTAGCTATTATTTTCAAGTTTATGACTTTTATGAAAAGCCTTTTATTTATATAATAAATAAAATTTTCCTATAAAATGGTAATTTAGAAAAGTATATCTATGTAAATATTAATTGTACAAACATATATTTTCGTAATTATTTATTTGTTTATTTTAAATAATATAATTTTCGAAATTAATTATTATAGTATTTTTGGAAAACATATTTTTGAAATATTTGGGACAATTTAAATTTGATTTGATTCCATGGATACATTTAAATAGATTAAGTTAATATCTATAATTGGAATTTGATTTATTGATTTGATTTTAAACTAAGGGAATTTAATTTGATTTTAATTGGATTTGGAATTTGATTTGATTTGATTGATTTTAAATTAAATTACGGATTATCTATTTTGGGTTTAAATTTTCCTAATCCTATCCAAATTGGGAATTCCCACATCCTATAAATAGGCAGGTACTCCTCCAACTTTTCATTATTCAGCCACAAAATTTCACAACCCAATGGTGCGTGCCTCGTGTCCGTGTTCCCCGTCCAGTTCTTATTCCAATTTTTATAAATATATTTCTCTTTCGTGTCGGACACCCCCGACAAAATCAATTCCTAGTCTAACCTAACTATTTTCCTTCCTGCTGCCCGAACCCCGCCGGCAAACTACAGGACCATCTATCCTCTCCTCCTCGGAGCGGCCAAACCCAAAACCAGCTCTGCCACCCTCCAACACCATCATCACCCAACACCAATCGGTCTAACGTCCAGCCCCCTCCTCCGAGCCATCATCCCGACCACCCCAACCCGTGGATCACCACCAGGACAACTCACCCCCCTGCACCATTAAAACCAACCCAGCTTTCCGACCCCGACAAACCATCAATGCCACCACCGGCAACTCTACCACCACCTCCGGCCAGTGGCCAACCCAGGTCCCCTCATCGACCCACTCCGGCAAATGCCACCACCCGACCGGTCCACCGCACCCGAACAACCGAGCACCGCTCGTCGCCACCAACAGAACACAAAGAGAAAAAGAAAAACAAAAATACACGCACACACCCCTCACCTGACCGACCGCTCCTGTCGATCGCGCCGCCCGACCGACCCAGCGTTAGCCTCCTCCGCAGGCTCCCATCTTGCCGCCTCCGCCCGAGCGGGACACACCCCGACGAGATCGCTGGTCGCCTCAACCAGCAGAACCCCATCCGCCTAGGCCGGCCACTTCGGCAAGTCCGTATATGCCTCGTCTCCGACCGGAAACCCACAAACTCCCATGACCAAGCAGCCACCCTCGAAAACCCTCTCCGCTTCGCTCACCGCGCACCGCCGGTCGAGCCTCCCCCGACTCTTTCCCTCTCTTCCCATCTCCTCCGCCGAGCTCGCGGCCCCTCTCCGATCGACCCAGCTCCGCCCGACCAGCGCTGGAGCCGGCGCTAGCCCTAGCCGCCGAGTTTCCCCCTTTCTCTCCTCCGCCTCTCCGTCCTTCCACCGGAGCCCGACCCCAGTCCCCTTCTCCGCCGTACACCTTACCGCTCACTGAGCTTCCTCCCAGCCTCCGCTCGCCGGCCGAGCCGCCCACTCCCGTCGCCTTCTCTTCCCTCTCTCTTCTTCTGATTCTTTCATTTATTTTTTGTTTGTTGACTTCTATGAAGGAAGAGAGCAGTGGTTTTTTTTTTTTTTTTTTTGAAATCGTTTATTATTTTTATGGGTTTATGTTTTGTTTCTTCTGATTATTATTATTATTATTATTATTATTATTATTATTATTATTATTATTATTATTATTATTATTATTGTATTTATTTCAATTATCATTAGTATTATTTTAGTAGGTTGTTGTGTTTGCATTTTGCTATCTCTAATACTATTATTATTATACTTTGGTGACTAAGATTATGTTATTTTTAGTTACTATTGATAATTGATTTTTGCATAATTAGGTATAATAATCCTTTCAAATTATCTTGTAAAAATATATGTATACTGTTATATAAATATTATATTTGGCCTGACCTGTATTTCAAAATATGGTTTTAAAGTTTTAAATAAATTTTCTAGAGTATTAATGTTCATTTGGAAATATTTTGACGATTTTTCTTTTCTAAAATTTTCAAGGTAGTTATTTAAATAATATTTTCCTATCTAAAATCATATTTTACAAAATTAGGATTTTTGCCTAATAACGATCTTAAATTTTCTAGTAGTGGACTAAAGACATAGTTTGACTCATAAACATATTTTTTAGTAAATAAATATTTTTCCTCCACAAATTCCCTTTGATTATCAAAGTTGATCGTAACTAAAATCGTGACTAATCCCAGTTTCCTATCATCTCGCCAATCCTAGACTACTTTTTGTCCACCCTAACTAATTTGACCGTTCTGGACCCAATGGAACTGTCCGTGCCACCGACCGAGGTAACCTCACATAGTTGTTGCGCCGAAGTTGCAGATCATGTCACCTTGATCATCGCGGCACACCAGGCGTCCTACCAGGCAAGACACCTTACCATTTGCTGTTTAATTATTTTAGCTCATATTTCATGCATGTTCATTATTTTTTTTATGCAAAATAAACTGTGATACATGGCATAACTGTTAGAACTTACTGTTCATTATTTTTCCTGCGATGTATTAGTTTTCTCACATTAAACCTAGATTTAAGGGACCACCTTGTGTGTTGCATTCATTAGCCTTGACACGTTGTAACACGAAGTTGTGTGTCACATGTAGAACACGGAAGTGCGTGATTGGCTGGCCACCAGTACGTACAAGCCGTGCGATAGGAATAACCGCTAATAGAGGTTACATGCTAGTTTGACTTAGCGGTTATAGTGGTTTGTGTTGTGGATACAACACAGTAGGCATTGGGCGGGGAGGACAATTCCTTAGCGTATGGGCTTCGATGCACTTCTTTTATGACCCGGACTCTCCGCTGGAGATACGGGGTTGATGACCCATGATTACTGACGGCCACTGACGATTCTGCGGAACGTCATGCTCTTCCTGATGGGGCCTCTGGTGCCCAAAGGGGGACTATGCCGATCCTATTCAGCCAGGGCCCATGCGTAGGAAGGATTGTTCTTAACAACATTTCACTTAGAACGGTAGGCTACCCTATCCGTTAGGTACGAGTACTTTTGGTTTGGGTACTTGTATCTGACCGTGGCTTGGAACAATAACTTGTCGCAGATTAGTTCGTCACATCTTGTCCTTGTTTGGTTGTAGGTATGACTTACTACTTCGATGAGAAGGTATTGAACCTTGTTGGGGTCCGGATACCATATTGGATTTAGCATGGAAAGATACGTCGCCGTGAATTAGTTTACCATCTCCTATCCTTGTTTGGTTGGGGGGATGGTACGCTCGTTCAGTAGGTGCGTATTGGACTATGTTATAAATTCGATTGACTTATTTATTTGAGCAATATTTATTCAGTTTATATGGCATGCTATTATGTGTCTTGTTACGTCCCTCTGAGGACCTGGTTGTCTTGCCAGGTGTGTGCTATTGTCTTTCGCAGGTGTTCTAGCTCTAGCCGTGATCTTCGCTATTTCTTCGAGGATGATTGCATTTGGATCGTCTTCGCTTCGCTCGCCACTCATTTCATTTTCTATGTACTTTTTCTTATTTGTTGGTAGTGGATTTGTCTCCGCCCAACATATTGTATCAAGACAAATTTATTCTCATATATGATCTTTTATTCATTTATTCTGTGTGGATGAGATTAGTTATGGTTCTACTGCATTTTACAGCTTATGTATTTATACGAGGCTTTCATATATTGGAGTATACTTCGTATGAATACAGCTGGCATGTCTACGTTCCTAGTCCTACGTATTTTGGGACTGGGGCGTTACATGTTTTTGTGGTGGCCCATGCAGGTCAAGATAAATTGTTTGGTTACTTTACCGTACCAAGCAAGCCTGCGTATAGGATTAGAAGTCTAGGATCTCATCCATATACTTGACCTCTTTCCTTGAATTTATCTGCCGTTTGACTCATCAATTGCATCTTGCTTGCTTCCTTCCATCCCTATTCTTATTTTCCCTTCGTGCTTGCTAGAGATTGACCCTACTAGTTAGTCGTCCCAAAACACCATTAGTTTAATTCTTTAAGTTGGATAGAATACCTTATGAACTAGCAACCCCTTTGACCTAGTGACCTATATTAGCAAGCTTATTTAGATCCTAGAATCTAGAGGACCTAACCCGTCTAGCCAACCAAGGACTTGGACAAGAAGACTATAGGACGACTGTATGACTTAGAATCATTCTGCCTTCTTTTAATCTTAATATCTCGTGCCTATGTATTTACCATTTGACTAATGATGCTAATGTAGCTTAGTTTTTGCAAGCTTATTCTTTTATCAAGCTTGTTTCAAGACATATATTTTGGGTATGTCCACTAACATATGGTCTAATCAGAACCGGTGCATGACGGTCTGATCAACCGAGTGCACTTTGGTTCGCTTTTGTCTATTACTCTACGTGGATGGGAATATAATTAAACTTGGCCCTTACAATCCATCCACGACTGCCTTGACAATTCTTTTGAAATTATTCGATCGTCTTTGAATCACGTATTCGTATTCGATAACGCCTCCTTCGAACTCTATATTGCTTTCGTCTTCACCTATTTTAGGAGAACGGAAGCGTTGTGCTAGAAATTCCTCTAGCTATCCTATCACCTAATAACCATTATCACTCGATGTTGCCATATCTTTGTCTTGAAGTACTCTTCCCTCAACCCTAATTCTACTATTTTGACTTTCTAATCACTTGAATTTAAGAGTGATTACAATCATCCCTTAATCGTATCCTCAACCTAGACTACGACCATATATACTTCGAACCCTTCTATCTACCGTTGTGCCCTCTCACCTCCCTACTAATTCTTAATTTCGAGGACGAAATTCTTTTAAGTTGGGTAGGATGTAAAACCCCTAAATTTCTACTATTTTTTATTTTATTTATTAATTTGGTATCGATTTAAAATTTTGTATTGTATGTCGCATAGTCGTATTGTACGTCGCGCACGAAATTATTTTTCTTGCTCGTCGAGTGCGAATATGTGCGAGCATACATAATTTTTGAAAAACATTATTTTATTGTTTTTAATGTAGACAAAAATTATTCTAGCTATTATTTTCAAGTTTATGACTTTTATGAAAAGCCTTTCATTTATATAATAAATAAAATTTTCCTATAAAATGGTAATTTAGAAAAGTATATCTATGTAAATATTAATTGTACAAACATATATTTTCGTAATTATTTATTTGTTTATTTTAAATAATGTAATTTTTGAAATTAATTATTATAGTATTTTTGGAAAATATATTTTTGAAATATTTGTGATAATTTAAATTTGATTTGATTCCATGGATACATTTAAATAGATTAAGTTAATATCTATAATTAGAATTTGATTTATTGATTTGATTTTAAACTAAGGGAATTTAATTTGATTTTAATTGGATTTGTAATTTGATTTGATTTGATTGATTTTAAATTAAATTACGGATTATCTATTTTGGGTTTAAATTTTCCTAATCCTATCCAAATTGGAAATTCTCACATCCTATAAATAGGCAGGTACTCCTCCAACTTTTTATTATTCAGCCACAAAATTCCACAACCCAATGGTGCGTGCCTCGTGTCCGTGTTCCCCGTCCAGTTCTTATTCCAATTTTTACAAATATATTTATCTCTTTCGTGTCGGACACCCCCGACAAAATCAATTCCTAGTCTAACCTAACTCTTTCCCTTCCTGCTGCCCGAACCCCGCCGGCAAACTACAGGACCATCTATCCTCTCTCCTCCTCGGAGCGGCCAAACCCAAAACCAGCTCTGCCACCCTCCAACACCATCATCACCCAACACCAATCGGCCTAACGTCCAGCCCCCTCCTCCGAGCCATCATTCCGACCACCCCATCCCGTGGATCACCACCAGGACAACTCACCCCCCCTGTACCATTAAAACCAACCCAGCTTTTCGACCCCGACAAACCATCAACGCCACCACCGACAACTCTACTACCACCATCGGCCAGTGGCCAACCCAGGTCCCCTCATCGACCCACTCCGGCAAACGCCACCACCCGACCGGTCTACCGCACCCGAACAACCGAGCACCGCTCGTCGCCACCAACAGAACACCACAAGAGAGAAAAGGGAAAACAAAAACACGCACACACCCTTCACCTGACCGCCGACCGCTCCTGTCGACCGCGCCGCCCGCCCGACCCAGCGTCAGCCTCCTCCGCAGGCGCCCATCTCGCCGCCTCCGCCCGAGCGGGACACACCCCGACGAGATCGCTGGTCGCCTCAACCAGCAGAACCCCATCCGCCTAGGCCGGCCACTTCGGCAAGTCCGTATGTGCCTCGTCTCCGACCGGAAACCCACAAACTCCCATGACCAAGCAGCCACCCCCGAAAACCCTCTCCGCTTCGCTCACCGCGCACCGCCGGTCGAGCCTCCCCCGACTCTTTCCCTCTCTTCCCATCTCTTCCGCCGAGCTCGCCGGCCCCTCTCCGATCGACCCAGCTCCGCCGACCAGCGCTGGAGCCGGCGCTAGCCCTAGCCGCCGAGTTTCCCCCTTTCTCTCCTCCGCCTCTCCGTCCTTCCACCGGAGCCCGACCCCAGTCCCCTCTCCGCCGTACACCTTACCGCTCACTGAGCTTCCTTCCAGCCTCCGCTCGCCGGCCGAGCCGCCCACTCTCGTTGCCTTCTCTTCCCTCTCTCTTCTTCTGATTCTTTCGTTTATTTTTTGTTTGTTGACTTCTATGAAGGAAGAGAGCAGTAGTTTATTTATTTTTTATTTATTTTTTTATTATTTTTTTGAAATCGTTTATTATTTTTATGGATTTATGTTTTGTTTCTTCTGATTATTATTATTATTATTATTATTATTATATTATCATTATTGTATTTATTTCAATTATCATTAGTATTATTTTAGTAGGTTGTTGTGTTTGCATTTTGCTATCTCTAATACTATTATTATTATACTTTGGTGACTAAGATTATGTTATTATTAGTTACTATTGATAATTGATTTTTGCGTAATTAGGTATAATAATCCTTTCAAATTATCTTGTAAAAATATATGTATACTGTTATATAAATATTATATTTGGCCTGGCCTGTATTTCAAAATATGGTTTTAAAGTTTTAAATAAATTTTCTAGAGTATTAATGTTCATTTGGAAATATTTTGACGATTTTTCTTTTCTAAAATTTTCAAGGTAGTTATTTAAATAATATTTTCCTATCTAAAATCATATTTTACAAAATTAGGATTTTTGCCTAATAACGATCTTAAATTTTCTAGTAGTGGACTAAAGACATAGTTTGACTCATAAAACATATTTTTTAGTAATATAAATATTTTTCCTCCGCAAATTCCCTTTGATTATCAAAGTTGATCGTAACTAAAATTGTGACTAATCCCAGTTTTCTATCATCTCGCCAATCCTAGACTACCTTTTGTCCACCCAAACTAATTTGATCGTTCTGGACCCAATGGAACTGTCCGTGCCACCGACCGAGGTCACCTCACATAGTTGTCGCGTCGAAGTTGCAGATCGTGTCACCTTGATCATCGCGGCACACCAGGCGTCCTACCAGGCAAGACACCTTGCCATTTGCTTTTTAATTATTTTAGCTCATATTTTATGCATGTTCATTATTTTCTTTATGCAAAATAAACTGTGATACATGGCATAACTGTTAGAACTTACTGTTCATTATTTTTTCTGCTATGTATTAGTTTTCTCACATTAAACCTAGATTTAAGGGACCACCTTGTGTTGCATTTATTGGCCTTGACACGTTGTAACACGAAGTTGTGTGTCATATATAGAACACGGAAGTGCGTGATTGGCTGGCCACCAGTACGTACAAGCCGTGCGATAGGAATAACCGCTAATAGAGGTTGCATGCTAGTTTGACTTAGCGGTTATAGTGGTCTGTGTTGTGGATACAACACAGCAGGCATTGGGCGGGGAGGACAATTCCTTAGCGTATGGGCTTCGATGCACTTCCCTTATGACCCGGACTCTCCGCTGGAGATACGGGGTTGATGACCCATGATTACTGACGGCTACTGACAATTCTGCGGAACGTCATGCTCTTCCTGATGGGGCCTCTGGTGCCCAAAGGGGGACTACGCCGATCCTATTCAGCCAGGGCCCATGCGTAGGAAGGATTGTTCTTAACAACATTTCACTTAGAACGGTAGGCTACCCTATCCGTTAGGTACGAGTACTTTTGGTTTGGATACTTGTATCTGACCGTGGCTTGGAACAATAACTTGTCGCAGATTAGTTCGTCACATCTTGTCCTTGTTTGGTTGTAGGTGTGACTTACTACTTCGATGAGAAGGTATTGAGCCTTGTTGGGGTCCGGATACCATATTGGATTCATAGCATGGAAAGATACGTCGCCGTGAATTAGTTTACCATCTCCTGTCCTTGTTTGGTTGGGGGGATGGTATGCTCGTTCAGTAGGTGCGTATTGGACTATGTTATAAATTCGATTGACTTATTTATTTGAGCAATATTTATTCAGTTTATATGGCATGCTATTATGTGTCTTGTTACGTCCCTCTGAGGACCTGGTTGTCTTGCCAGGTGTGTGCTATTGTCTTTCGCAGGTGTTCTAGCTCTAGCCGTGATCTTCGCTATTTCTTCGAGGATGATTACATTTGGATCGTCTTCGCTTCGCTCGCCACTCATTTCATTTTCTATGTACTTTTCCTTATTCTGTTGGTAGTGGATTTGTCTCCGCCCAACATATTGTATCAAAACAAATTTATTCTATTATATGATCTTTTATTCATTTATTCTGTGTGGATGAGATTAGTTATGGTTCTACTGCATTTTACAGCTTATGTATTTATACGAGGCTTCCATATATTGGAGTATACTTCGTATGAATACAGCTGGCATGTCTATGTTCCTAGTCCTACGTATTTTAGGACTGGGGCGTTACAGCGTGCTCTGATGGTAGCGCAGTTCAGCTCGCGCGTTCGGTTTGTAGCGCAATCTGTTTCCTGCACAATCCATTTGAAGGGTGCGCAGTTGAGAATTCTCTGCCTATTTGATAGATACAACTTGATTTTTAGGATATACATCGGCATGTCGTCACCTCCAGGAGCATTCGGTGGAAAGTATGCAACAGTAGGATCGAAATAAGGAAATATCGTCTCATCATCGAACCTAGGTCCATGGAAGCTGGGGTGATGAAGCATGATAACAGGATGTGTGGGGTCATGAGAGAGACTCCAGTGAATATCAGCAATGCTGTTCCGCAACACCTGCGCCTGGATAATATGGCGAAACTCAGAATCAAGATAGCCTTGATGTCGTTGCGCTGAGAGGACAACGAAATCATCAAAGCACTGATAGAAGCCAGGGTCAAAACCCAGAGTAGGGGCTGGAGCAGCAGCAGGAGGAGGAGCCTCGGGGTCATCATCGTGAACAGGTTCAGCACCAGGAGGCAAAAGAGGAGTAGGATATAACCTAGACCTACTGAGTTCAATGGCAGTGGAGGAGTAAGGACAGGTTTGAAGATCAATTTCAAACCTGCTGAAGATGGAAGCCAAGTGCATAGAGTAGACAAATTTGCGTCCCACATTTCTGCAGTTAAGCATCCATGCCATAACAGTCTTCGAAACAGAAAAGGGAGTACCAAAGTGAATATGGTACATGGCTGATAATTCCATGAAGGTAATCTCATCAGAGGATTCCTTCTTTGGAAGAAGAACAGAAAATATAAACCTATGGAGTTCATAGAAGTTTTGATTTAGATGTTTCGAATAAACTCTTCTAGGAACAGGTTTAGGGTGACACAAAAGTTCTTTAAAGGAATCAAGGGTGACACCTTCAGGGAATTGGATATGGTGAATATCTACTAAAGCCTCACCTATATCAGGAACATAAAAATATTCACTGATGTCTGTGGCATTGAACTCTAGTTCCTGCCCAGCTACACAAGAGTAGAAGTTGCCGTTATCTTTTACTTGCAAATTGCAGTAAAACATACGGACAACATTATCATAAATATTCTCAGCAACTTCAAAAAATCACGAAAATCGAGACAGTTGAAAGTGGGGGCATACTCAGAAAGGATATTAAAGTTAACATGTATCCCAGCACAAATTTTATGACCCGAAAATGAATCAAACCAAAGATCGGAAAATTCTCTATCGGAAAAGAGTCCGGAGTTGTAATCATCAGATCTAGTAGGATAAGCTGGAATGAAGACATTTGTGGGAACATAGTCAGAGGAAGATGATTCTGCTTGAGAGGAATCAATCTTTCTCTTTTGATGTTTTGGTGCCATGGATGAGAAGGAAATGAAGTAGAATACCTTGAAGAAAGGATGAAGATGGTGGAGAGGACGGCCCACTAGACTCCGAAAAAGCTCGAAAATAAGGAGGAGGAGAAGCTCTATTGAGTTTTTGTGGGTAATTCTCGGTAGAAGAGTGAAGAAAAATGAAAGGAAGATGATGAATATAGGGCTAGGGCCGACTGTTCGGTTCTGGAAATCCGCACAGCGCCGACCGAACTCGGTCAGAGTTCGGTCCGAGTTCAGCGATTGTATTTCTAATGTCATAAATGCAAGTATTGTTTTAAAATTTGAATTTATAACTGTTACACTTCCTTCATTAATAATTTCTATTACTTTGGGTTAGCTGTAGGGGCCGGATCCCAGCTAGCGGCAGTTCGAAGACTAGTACCCGTGTCGCTTCAGGCTATTTACACCTATATGACAGAAGGACCCTTTCGGCTTGTACTCAAATAATTTTCGTTAATAAATTACAAAGTTTCGAGTTATAAAATAAATTTAATAAACATACTACATTATGAATATGAAAATTCAAGTATGCCGAGCTCTCGCCGCATAACGTTAAATTGGTCTTCAGCCAGTGGTTTTGTGAAAATGTCTACTAGTTGATGATCCGTGTCAATAAATACTAAGCAGATGTCCCCGTGTGTTGTTGGTGATCACGTAAAAGTGATGACGAATTTCAATATGCTTTGTGCGTGAGTGACATACATGGTTCTTAGTCAAGTTAATAGTGCTAGTGTTATCACAGTAAATAGGAATCTTAGTGTAGTGCAGATTGTAGTCTTCTAGGGTTTACTTCATCCACAAAATTTGAGCATAGTAACATCCTGCGACGATATACTCAGCCTCAGTAGTTGATAGTGCTACAGAATTTTGTTTCTTGCTAAACCATGAGGCTAAGGCCTTTCCTAGAAAATGACACGTACCGTTAGTACTTTTACGGTCTACTTTGCATCCTACAAAATCTGCATCCGAGTAACCTATCAGGTCAAAGGAGGATTTTGTTTTATGATACCACAAGCCGACTGTAGAAGTTCCCTTAAGGTATCGGAAGATACGCTTAACGGTACTTAGGTGTGATTCCTTAGGATTTGCCTGGTATCGTGCACAAATACAAACACTGAACATAATATCAGGGTGACAAACAGTTAAATATAATAAGCTACCAATCATACCTCGATACTTACGCTGGTCGACAGGTTTGCCACTTTCATCAGTGTCAAGCTTTGTAGATGTAGCCATTGGAGTTCCGACTGGCTTAAGTCGTACTTTTTTAGTATGTCCTTCGTATATTTGGCTTGATTGATGAATATTTCCTTTGAGTGTTGTTTGATCTAGAGTCCTAGGAAGAAGTTCAGATCTCCTATCATACTCATCTCAAATTTACTCTGCATACACTTAGCAAACTCTTGACAAAGTTTTTCATTAGTAGAATCAAATATGATGTCATCAACGTATATTTGCACAAGAAGAATATCATCATCTAAAGATTTGAAATAAAGTTGTATCAACTCTTTTTTTGAAAAACCATTATCAAGTAAGAATGCACTTAGGCGTTCATACCAAGCACGAGGTGCCTGTTTGAGTCCATAGAGTATTTTCTTAAGCTTGAAGACGTGATCAGGTTTTTGAAAATCTTCAAAGCCAGGGGGTTGTTTCATAAATACTTCCTTTTAGAAATCCGTTTAAAATACACTTTTCACGTCCATTTGAAATAATTTAAATTATTAAAACATGCAATATACAAAACATGCAGATAGCTTCTAGTCTAGCAACATGAGCATATGTCTCATCATAATCAATACCTTCTTTTTTATTATAATCTTGTGCCACTAGACGTGCTTTGTTGCGTAGAACTTGTCCATCTTCACTTAGTTTATTTGGAACACCCATTTGGTACCAATTATCGATTGACCAATAGGTTTAGGAACGAGTTCCCAAACTTGGTTTCTCTCAAATTGATTAAGTTCCTTTTGTATGGCATTAATCCAAAACTCATCATTAAAAGCATCTTCTATATTCTTAGGTTCTATTTATGAAATAAAAGCTACATTTGCTGCTATTTCAGAATCTCTAAAAAAGAGCGTGTACTTACACCTTTTGATACATCACCTATAATGAGTGTCTCTGGATGATCTGGTAAGAATTTCAATGATTCAAATTTATGAGTCAGATCTTCCATAGGACTCTTATCGGTTCTTGCTTGTACACCTTCATCATTACTGTCGCTAGATCTGTGACTATTGAGCTCATCAAAAGTAACGTTAATAGACTCTTCAACAATCATAGATCTTTTATTGAAAATTCTATATCCCTTACTCTTAGCAGCATATACGAGAAATATCCCGTCATCCACTTTAGAGTCGAACTTACCCAAGTTGTACTTGGTGTTCAGGATAAAACAACGACATCCAAAAACTTTAAAATAGGAAATGTTTGGAATCCTTCCGAACCAAAGTTCATAAGGTGTTTTCTTCGAGATGGGTCGAATTAACACCCTATTTAAAACATGACAGGCTGTGCTAACAGCTTCTGTCCAAAAATATTTAAGAAGATTATACTGATTCAGCATGACTCTAGCCATCTCGCTTAGAGTACGGTTCTTCCGCTCCACAATACCATTCTGTTGAGGAGTTCTAGGAGAGAAAAATTCATGGTAGTATCCACTATCATCACAAAACTTTTTGAAATAGTATTTACGAATTCGCCACCATGATCACTTCGGATACGAGTAATCATGAAGCCTTTTTTATTTTGTACCTTTTTATAAATAACTGAAATTCAAAAATAGCATCATCACTTTTATTTGATAAAAAGTAAACCCAAGTAAAATGAGGGAAATCACCAATAAAAACAAATACATAGAGCTTACTGCCAAGACTAGCGACTCTACTAGGACCAAATAAATCCATATGTATCAACTGCAAAGGTCTAGAAGTAATTACAATATTGATGGATTTAAATGTAGACCTATGTGCTTTGTTCTTTTCACAGTCAGCACATACCATATATCTCTTGAACGGTGTTTCAGGGAGTCCTTTTACCAGCTTCTTAGTGCTCAGTCGTGAGATAGTGTCCATATTAGTAGTTCCAGTCTCATATGCCATAGCCAGCTTTCATCTATGTTAGCTATTAGGCATCTTTCTGCATTGTTAGTACTCTCCAGAAAGAAAACATAAATGTTGTCTTCTCTAATCTCTTCATATACGGGATTGCCAGATGACATATCATATAGGTATATTTGTCTTTTACAAATTTGATACCATAACAATTATCAGCCAAGTGACTTATGCTTAATAGGTTATGTTTTAATTCTGTAACTATATAAACATCTTTTATTACAGGATAAGAAGATTTACCAACAGTACCATTTCCAATGATTACCTCTCAGATTGTTTTCGAAGGAGACGTATCCTTCTTTCTTCATCGATAGCATGGTGAACAAAGATGCATCACCAGTCAGTCATGTGCCGTAAACATCCGCTATCGAGGATCTACTTGCTTTTAGCATGAGAGGGTTGAGGGTCCACCTACAAAACAAGTAGATGAATCCTTTGATACCCATTTACTGAAGGGTCCATATTGATTAGTCTTAGGTCTCCAAAATAATGTGCGATTGTCAACAAGTTTTCTTGCTAAACAATACTGTGATATGTGTCCATGAGTACCACAGTATGTGCAAGTAAGTTTTGAAAATGTGTTAGTGGAATCTGTATTGACATGCATATGTGGTTTCTTTGAAAACCTATAGTGAAAGCATGGTGATACTCGTGTTTCTTTCGTGCTTTCTGTGTTTTAGTCCTCTTAGGTGTATGTTTAGCATTAGACTAAACTTAGAGTGCATGTGCTCTTGTTTTGTCACTATTGTTTGCCTAACTTGATTTCTAACTTTTTAGAAACCGCAAAAGACTCTTCATATTTAGCAGTCATGTCTATGAGTCTTTGTTCTGTGACTAAGTGCTTCTTCTTCTCTATGTCATATAACTCTTGTATTTTGACATAGTCTCTTTCTTTCTTTTCAACTTTGAGGATAGTCTCATGATAGTCTATTTTAAGTTTGGCTATCTCTTCCGTGTTACTGGTAGTAGACGTCTCTTTAATGTCTTCAATAAGACTGGACAGTCTAGCTACTTCGGTTGTGTATGCCTAATTCTTTTTTCGAGATTGCTTATACTTATCAAGCACATTTCTGTGTTCTTCAAGTAGTTCGCTGAAGGCATTTTCTAATTCATCGAAAGTAAAATTGTCATACAAAGGGTTTGAGGATACTTATCAAAAGCCATACGACAGACGTTGGCATTTCTGCAGGGTCTGTCTTCTTCCTCTGTATCACTTGCGTCGCTTTCATGCCAGATATTTGTATTTGCATACTTTTGACTAGTTGTTGCTTTTCTGCTTGATCTTGATCTATCGTATGGACTGCTTTTCTTCGAAGTTGGACAGTCCTTCTTCATATGCCCTGATTTTTTGCATCCAAAGCATATTGTTTCATCTTCATTGCTTTCTTGGACATCTCTCTTCTTTCTGTTTGATTTCTCAAACTTTAGGAATTTTTTAAAGTTCTTCACTAGTAGGGCTTGTTCATCACTACTTGATGATTCTTTCTCAGAATCATTGCATGTTGATTTTCTGGCTTGAGCTTTAAAGGCGATAGATTTTTCCTTTGGGGTCGCTTCTTTAAAATCTTGCAGATCAAGCTCATGGGTCATGAGCTTGCCCATCAGTGTTTCCAGAGATATGGTGGTGAGATCGTTTCCTTCAATGATTGCTGTTGTCTTTGGGTTCCAGTTCTTGGTTAGAGCCCGTAGCACTTTTTTGATCTTCTCGTGATTACTGTAATCCTTACCAAGAGATTGTAAAGGATTAGTAATATCAAGAAAATGAGTGAACATCTGTGTAATTGACTCACCGAATTTTATTTTAAAGATTCATATTCCTGTGTTAGTCTACTATTTTGGATTCCTTCACTTGGGAGGTACCTTCATGAGTTACCTCAAGAAGTTTTCAAATCTCATGAGACGTCTTACAGGTTAAAATTTTGTTGAACTCTGTTTTGTCAATTGCACAGAACAATGCATTGATAGCACGAGCATCTAGACTAGCCTTTGCTTTTTCAGCCTTTGTATATTTGTTATGAGGCTTGTCTATAAGCACGTCATCACTACTGTAGGTGCCGGTTTCTTATAACCGTCAACTACTATAGACCAAAGATCAAATTCAAGAGACTTTTAAAAGAATGTCATTCATGTTTTCCAGTAGGTATAGTTTGTACCATCAAATAGTGGGGGTCTATTTGTGGATTGTCCTTCACCGTTGAATATTGATTTCATGGCTGCCATATATACTCTCTGAGGTTTATTATATTAGAATATAACTTGCTCTGATACCAATTGTAGGACCGTTGAGCACCTCTAGAGGGGGGTGAATAGAGTGAGTGCGAGTGCAGCGAAAATAATCACCAATTTAAAATTAAAAGCAGATAACTATGGCAGTGAATAAGAGACAGTAAATAAATATAGCAAGAGATAGAGAGATCAAACTCAGGGACACAGCGATGTATACTGGTATCCCTCTGAGAGGACTAATCCAGTTTCGAGTACTCTTGCTTGATGTTAATCCACTAAGACACAAGCTAATTGAGAGCTTGCAGTCTCTTACAACACCGTGCTTGGTGACAAGTACACGACCGACTTCACAAAATCGTGCTTGGTGACGAGCGCACGACCGGCTCCACAACAGAGATAGTTTCTGAACTTTGAACAACCTCTTTACAACTCTTGAGAACCAAAGACTCTAGATCAAACAGATATTACTAGCTTTTGGCTAAGAGATGTGTAGATGAAATATAAAAGCTTTTGATCAAATGAAAACACTTATTAAAGAGAGAAGAGAAGATGAATTGATTGAGTGATTTGGAATGAGAAGTTCTCTTCTATTTATAGGTGTTTTCGAGGACCGAACTCGGACAGAATTCGGGCAGAGTTCTGATGCAAAGATTCACAAACAAACGTTGCATGCAGATTTGGAGGCAATAAATATTTAAATTCAAACTGATCGAACTCGGTCAGAGTTCGGACCGAACTTGGACCGAACTCGGCTTGAGTTCTGTCTAAGTATAAATGTAAAATATTTGTTTAAAGTTGATGCAGAAGGTGAATGATATTTTTGGTAGGTAGACTTAGGATGGGTAGGCTATATAGGAGAGTGGACTATGATTAACCTAAGACAGTAGTATCCAGTCGATCTCACAATTTATATCCTAGACTCAATAAAGATAAAATACATAATAAATTATAAAATGACTCGGACTTGATTCCAATGAAAATGAGCTTCAGAATGATGATTCACACGCTTACTGATGTAGTAGTACACTTTTTGATATTGATTTCACTAGACCTGAAATGATTAGTAGCAGTTCGTATATTTTGTGCATTGACTTAAGTTAGTGTCGATTATTAAAATCGGGTGTGACCATGGAATGGGCCAACAGAACTCTCTCTCGCTCTCTCCCTCTCCCTCTGTGAAGCTCTCTCACTCTGTTCCTCTCTCTCTCACTTTGTCTCTAACTCTCTCTCACTCTCTGGATCTATATATTTATATATACAATGAGTATATTAGTATATATCATATATACTTCTACGTATAATACTATACATATAAGTATAATACATGGATGAAAGTAATTTACATATAAGTGATTATGTATACATGTATATATAGATAAATAATATATGTATAATTATAATATATAATTGTATATATGTATTGAATATGGGCCTTGAAGCCTGTCACGACCCACTCCCAAATAATCGGGCATGAATCGAGTCATGTACGGCCTACGTTGTCGTTGACAGCAGTAGTCAGTCGTCTAGTCCAGTCATCATCTAGTATAATCTTATATATCATCACAGCATCTATTACGAGTTATCCACTACTAATCATCACAGGTCACTATTGAATTATTACAGGCTTATACATGAATATCCGGGTACAAAGTCGGTAAAGAATATGAAGACTATCTAACCAACAACATTTACTCAGTAACAATACATCGGATCATCCTATACACGAATCTACATCTCCGGAGTAAGCTCCGCTGCTAGTTCTTCCTGCTAGCCATAATAATCTAAGGAATCAATCTTACCTGTAATCAACGATCCTGTCAGAAAAGAGCAAAGTACATAGTAGCTCAACCAAATCACATAGTATCAAAAAAAGTAAAACAGAAACTAATAATGAATAAAATAAATAACTGACATATACACTAACTACATGAGTCATGCATAAGAACACCGTCAAGCGTGTAGGGCTATCAATTCAAGAGTATAAACTAATGGTATGCTAGTAGGCATGCATATAAGTAAGGCATACCATGTACGCTACACTATCAGGGATAAGGTATATAGCAACAATGTGCTATCAGACATGTCTAGTGTAAGGCTATTATGTACTATATACTAGCAGTCAAGTAAACAGGCGTATTGTATAGGGCAACGATATACTAGCAGTTAAGTATAGATGTAAGGAATATCGTGCCTATACTATCAATTAGGTATACGCCCAGACTTCGGTGACTACATGCCCTATGATGTTCTTCCCACCCCGATACGACATGATACGATGACATGCAAGCAAGTGAAATTAAGTAACAAGAATCAAGTGCAATATGATATGAATGCACGTATTGATTGAGTACAAGTACTTGCCTCTGTTCCGGTAATTGTCAATGTCCTTTAAGTCACCTAAAATAGGGAAAGCATAATTAGAAACTTCTAATTACTCCTCAAACTATCTAATATAATTTCCTAACTTAAATTGTATCTAATTATTCCCTATTTACAATTCACTAATTTACTAAATCTGCTACTAAAATAACCCATAATTGCAACAACCCATAATTGAATTTTAACCCACAAATCCTTTCTTCCTCTACAGGCCTAAAGCTCAAGCGGCCCAAGGTCTACTGACTACTCATAATCACATTAATTCTTAAAACATAGCCTAACTATATACTCAATCTTTCAGTTAAACTCAATAGTCCTGTTACGACCCGCATCCGCTTTTTGGGATACGAGTGCGTGTCCAAGCCAGCCTACGCTGCAGTGTCAGCGGTGAATGCTGTCAAGGCCATGATGCTCATAATCACATAATAAGAAAACTTTATTTGTTCATTTACAACTAAATTATTTTACAATATTTCAAAGTTTACATTTGATCCAAGTACATTGTCTCACAAATAAAATAAAATAACTAATTAATCTATCTAACTAATCTTCTAGGTTGACCTCAACATACCCATGCCTCCCAAAATGCTAAGAGAGGTCGCGACTAACCTGAAAAATATTGGTTTTTAGTCAGAAATGGAACGAGTACATTCTAACAGCAGTTCCAATAATTTGACAAAATCTATAAAACAACAAATAATACTGAAGTACATGATGAGTGGGTCAGCAGAGAATCATGGCAAGAGACATGTGAATAAAAACATGAGAGCATGACAGTCAAGACAATGATGTAACTATGATAAACGACTGAAACAGAAATTGTAATATAACAAGACTACCTCTAACTAGTGAATTGAAATACACTTTTGACATATAAACGGTTAAAGGTAAATCCGGCACCCCGTACGTGAATTGTTCGACTCCTATCAGACACGATCAGACATAATAGGACGTTTTTGGGTATGTTTACATGTCTACTAGTGTACTTCCTCGTCCGGCTAGTACTCATGGATCCAAACAGGTCACGAACACGGTAATAGATTGGTCACGAACAACATGTAAAGAATCTATAACTACTATCTCGTGTAATCCTCGTGTCGAAAATCAACATGATATTAATGTAAAACACTACTAAATACATGAATCATAGAGATAATTAAATATAAAAACTATCAGAGATGTACTCGTCTGGGGTCCTTAGCTGATGAAACCAATACTACCAACCACTCAAATGAGCCACTAAAGTCAACTCGCACAACCGTCTCCGGATGTTGAAATAGACATCACCAACGTGTTTGTCTTAAAAAAGTCTAAGAATGCCTGCCCAAAAGACCAATTCTGGACACAGGGGTAAAATAATATTTTTGGGTCAAAACGATGTCCGCCGTTGGACACGCTTTGTACCAAAAAGCGTGCCAGTACCTACGGTCTCTAAAGTTGTCAAACTATATGTCTACGGGTCCGGTTTGACGAGACGAACCCAATCGTATGTCCAAAGTTGGATTCTGGTGGGCCCTGCATAAATTCCCTATCATAGCTAAAACATTAGTTGAAGTACCCTACTGCCCTATTCGTGCCATGATTTCTAGTCATCTTGCACTCCACATCTTAACCATGACTAAGCCTTCTATAAGAATAATTAATTAATTAAATATTTATAAATTTCCAAAATCACCATTTTAATTCAAATAAATGATAAAAAATATTTTAAAATTTTGGGAAGAGTGGTTACAAATCTATCCACCTTAGAAATAAATTCGTCCTCGAATTTAAGAACGACTAGTACAAGCGGACTTGGTTGATTGGTGCAAAGATAGAATTTTTTTTGGATAAGAAATATTGATCAAATAGATGAAAAAGGAAGAAAACGTCTTGAAACTCTAAATAGCCTAAAATGTTCTCACCATATTTATTTTAAAACAGGTTTCGATAAAAGAAATAATCATAAAATGAGGTATTGCTGAAAATTACCTTCAACCATGATAAATAAAATAAGGTAAATGAACTTATAAATAAAATTTCTGAAAATTCAGAAAGAGGGATTTAGGGTTAGGGATTAGGAATTGGATTTGGAAATTAGGGTTAGGTTTTTAGGGATTAGAAATTAGGGATTAGAATACAAGGTAGATAAGTCTTCCCCTTTCTAATTTAATCAAATTGATTTTTAAATCAAAACTAATATAAATCATCCATTAATATACTAAACCAATATTAATGTAAATGATTATTAGATAATATTAGGTAATTTTAAATCATGTGAACATGGACCTATATCAATTAAATGATCAACACCGTAATTTAAAATAATATTTAATATTTATCAAGTTAATTTAAATATAGCAATTCAAATATCAAATAAATACTATTCTATGTCATCAAGATATGTAAAACCTTATTTAAAATTAAATGGACAACCCCTTTTATTATTAAAAATATTTATACTCTTTAGAACTAATTTAGAACCCAACTTTTGGAAAACATATATTTTATAAGTCCAAATTCGAGAACATATAATTTTCGTAAAATTAAATAGAATTTTCAAGTATAAATTTTAATTAGTTTTTGAAATAGAAAATTAATAGCAAAATAATCTTTAATCGTTTCAATAGAAAGTATTTTCTAATCATGATGTTCAAACAAAATAAATAGTTAGGAAAATTAGAATTTGCAAATCGGGAAGTGGGCTTACCATTCTACCTACCTTAGAAAAATTTCGTTCTCGAATTTCAAAGGGCACGATTAAATATGACTAATAACATAATCAAGGAACGAAATTTTCGATGGATATGAATGAGAACGGCGATTGATATAATTAGGAGAATGATATGATTCTTGATTAAATTAGTCGCGCGTAATCGCAAAAAATCAGAATAATAAACCAAAGAAAAGGTGATCATTTGGCACGATCAAAATATATTATGATTGCGTTACGATCAATTTTGTTTAAGGTGGATCAAAGAATCTGGTTCAACACGATTTGAGCGTTTAGGCACGTTTAAATATGACCCATTTACATGGTCAAAGGATCTAGTCAAATCAAAATCTAAGCACGCTTAAGGATAGAAGCGAAATAGGATTGGCTAAAAAGTCATTAGGCACGATTAACCACTAACTAATATCATGTAAGCATGATCGATTATCAAAAGTTAGACAAAGTCTAACATGTAGGAACGAAATCGTAAAGCACAATACTCTAGAGGGGGGTGAATAGAGTTGGCAACGGAATATTGCTAATTAAAAAATGTTAGCAGCAAGATCACAGAATAATAATCATAACTAAGTAAAGTAAAGACAGAGATGAGAATGCAAACACAAAGACGGCGATGTATACTGGTTTCCCTCTGTTGAGGACTAATCCAGTCGGTAGAACTCTTGCTACCAGTTGAAGCCACTATTGGAAAAATCGCAAGTTTTCTTACGAAGTCCTTGCAACTTCTACAACGCGAGCTTTGATACGAAGAACTCGTCCAACTTCAAATGTAAAGAGGTATTCTTCAATCAAGCCTTCTGATTACAATCTCTCAGAAACTTCTAGACCGTACCGCACTGGCAAATCGACTAGAGGATTGTAATTGGCTTGGGATCTGAAATTTAAAGCTCAAAAAAACTCTTTGGAAGACTGAAAGCTTTAGATAGAGAGAAGATTGAAAGTGAATGAGTGAGTTGAAATGATCGAAATCCTTCTCTATTTATAGGAATTCCAAAGACAAAATTCTGGCAGAATTCGGGCAGAATTCGGAAAGAACTCGATGAGGAAATCTCGGTCAAATCCGCAACTGCAGGAGGACCAAGTTCCTGAGATTTCAAAAATCAAACGGCCACCAACCGAACTCTGGCCGAACTCTAGCCGAACTCTGGTCGAGTTCTGTCAGGGTTAGGTTAGGTTTTTAAAAACAATTTTTGGGGATTTTTGAAAACCTTTTTGAAAACCTTTTTGAATCTTTTGTTTAAAAGAATGTTTTTCAAAACAAAGGACATTTTAAAAGTATTTTGAAAACATTTTAGAATAGCCTATTTGCCAGTACGACTCGGTGTACAACGTATTCCTAGACTCAATAAGATAAAAAATACATTGCTTAAGGAAATACAGACTCGAGTAGGCAAACATAGCTTCGGTCTTGAACTGTGTAAAAAGCTGTTCTGGTTCATGTCCAAGATTCCGATACATCCTGACTAGCTTCAAATATCCAGACAGAGTTTGATCAATTATTAAAATCAGGTTGACCATATGACCAATGGGCCAACAATCTTCCCCATTTTGATAATTGACAAACTATGAATGATATAACATTTAAGCTTGAAATAAAATAAAAAATAGTTCATATCCTGCATTTTCTCAAAAGAATGTTAGATCTTTATTTTTCTCCCCCGTTGTCACTTAGCAAAATAATTACAAAAGAGGAAAAACTCCCCCACAATCAATGCATAAATAACAAACAGTGAAGAAACACAAGAAAATACACATGATAAATGATAGAAATAGTAAAAAAATTTAAATGACATCACAGGTATGTATTTGTACTCAGGCAATTTATAATAAACAAAGAATTATATCACAGGCAGTTTATAGTAGAGAAGCAGATAAAAAAATGCTAAGTAAATAAACTGATGTGAATCATAAAGTACGAATCTCATAAAGATAAAGATAAAGATGTTCAGATGACATCAAATAAAACAAATCCAGTACAAGTCCTCAAATACTGATAATAAAGTCTAAAAATAGAAAAACTTGGAATGTCGGAGCATTTCCAAGTATACAGTAAATAATGTCTAAGTCTCATAACAACTAACATATCAAAACTCCTCCTCCTCATCATCATCATCAGTATGATGACCAGCATGTCCAGAAGGACCAACACCAGAGGTACCCGTGCCAGAAGGGTGAGGTGGAGCGCCAGTGTAAAACTCACCAACATAATCACGAGGAGGAGCACGGTCAGAACGGTACCAATTATATGCGTTAACGGGCTGGAAGTAGGCATGAACAGCCTCATCCTCACAGCGGTAACCTGAGAAAGCTGGATCTCTAGGGATGGAACCGGCTGAATATCCAGTCTGGGCGAAACGAAGATCAGCTAAAGAGTTTGTAATCACCTGATAACGGATGACGTCGCGGAACTCACATTCGCGAGCCATGTCCGTCATGGAGGCGTGCAAATCTGAGATGTGCTGGTATATGCCCTCAAATGTCATAGCATACTGCTGAGGAGGTAGAGGAGGTGGAGCAGTAGCAGGAGCAGGAGGAGGAGCAGATGCAGTCATACTACGACGAGATAACTTGAGAACCTTGGGCTCAGGGTCTTGATCACAAGTAGATAAGTCAATGTCGAAACGCTGAAAAATGCATGGGAGAATCATTGCATAAGAGAGATTTCTATCTCTTGCACGACAACGTCCCATCATCTGAATAATGGTCTTAGGGACAGAAAATAGAATCCTCTTAAGAATGTGATACATAGCAGATAATTCAAGAGAGTGACATCATCCTTCGAAGTAGATTTTGGAAGGAGAGTAGAATAAATGATACGGTGCAATTTATAATTAAACAAGTTCAGGTTGTTTGCCTTGAACTTTCCAGAGCGAACTCTATCAGGTGCACAAAGTTCAGCTTTGAAACTTGTAAGTGTTGTGCCTTCGGAAAAATCAAACTCAGTGATGTCAACAAGCGGTTCACCTTCATTGGGAATACCAAGAATCTCCGCTAAGAGAACATCATTGAAATTTATATCTAATCCTCCAACACGTGTGCTTACATCAAAAGTGTTTAATATGATATTGCAGTAAAAATCTAATGGCATTAGTTGCTACGGGAAAATGGAGTTTAACAAAATGCTGTAACCCTAATGCCCCAAAGAAATGACGATGATCAAGAAATACAGTCCACTTGATGGGTGCGCCTGTGCATATGGATCTCATGGAGAAGTCACCATACTACAGTAAGGCTTGGTCTAGGGTTTGAAAGTAAAACCCGTCGAACGCGCCGTCGCTAGATTGGACTGGCAAAAATAGGGAATTAGTCGATAGATCCGAAGATGAACCTTCCTCACTTGGGTTGGTTGTCTTCTTTCTCTTAAAGGGGTTGAATCCCTTAGGTGCCATTTGTGCAAATAGAAGTAAATATGCACTAATTGAAAAGTGGAGAAAGATGGAGTTATACCTCCCGAAATCAAAGTATGTCGAAGAGAACGACAAACTCCGCACGAATCCAAAGTTTGGATTGATTTTACCACTTGGATTGGAAGATAGAGGGTGGTGAAGAACTAGGATTCGGGGCTCCTTCGCGGCTGCTGTTGCTGGTTATGATGTAGTTTAGAAGCAATGAGGAAGAAAGGCTTCTCGGGTTCTGTATATATAACCTGACACCCTCAACCGAACTCGGGCCGAATTTGGTCCGAAGTCTGGCCGAATTTGCCTGGGTTTGGTTTGAAGTACTTTCTTTTTCATTGGCTCATTTCAAATATTTAATTCAAAGATTAGTAATTTCAACATTCAATTAACATAATTAATATTATTTTATAGATTAAATATCATTACACAGCGACTGTTTCAGATTAGCTGTAGGAGTACTGTCCCAACTGGCGGAGGTTCACCGGGGAACTCTTAAGTACCGCTTCGCTTCAACCGTAGTTGTGGTGACAGATAGACTCTTTATTGGCTTGTCTCTAACACAGTTTTTGCGTATTAAAATAAAATCATAAAATAAAATTAATTAATATTATTGACGTCTAAAATTTCTAATTCTCGACGTAAATAATTGAAACGATCTTCTGCTAGAGGTTTTGTAAAAATGTCAGCTAATTGATTCTCAGTATCTATGTATACAAGGTCAATATCTCCATTTTGATGATGATCTCTAAGAAAATGATGTCTAATCTCGATATGTTTTGTACGAGAATGACATACAGGATTTTTAGTCAAATTAATAGTGCTCGTGTTATCACAGAAAATGGGAATATGTGTATAAAATAAATCATAGTCTTCCAAGGTTTGTTTCATCCACAAAATCTGAGCACAACAACGTCCTGCGACGATATAATCAGCCTCTATTGTTGATAGGGCTACAGAATTTTGCTTTTTACTAAACTATGAGACTAAAGCTTTGCCTAAAAAATGACATGTGCCACTGGTACTTTTTCTATCAACTTTGCATCCGGCAAAATCTGCATCCGAATAACCAATAAGGTCAAAGGACTTAGTTTTGGGATACCATAAGCCAACAGAAGAAGTGCCTTTAAGGTATCGAAAGATACGCTTAACTGCGCACCGATGTGATTCCTTTGGATTAGCTTGAAAATGTGCACACAGGCAAACACTAAACATAATATCTGGACGACTAGCAGTTAAATAAAGTAAACTACCGATCATACCTCGATACTTACGTGTGTCGACTGGCTTGCCTTGCTCATCAATATCAAGTTTTGTTGAAGTTGCCATCGGAGTGCCAATAGGTTTGACATTGTCCAGATCGAACTTCTTTATCAAATCTTTTGTGTACTTGGCTTGATTTATGAACGTCCCATTGTCAGTTTGTTTGATTTGCAGTCCGAGAAAGAATTTCAGCTCTCCCATCATGCTCATCTCAAACTCATTCTGCATACACTTAGAAAATTCTTGACACAGAGATTCATCAGTAGATCCAAATATGATATTATCTACATAGACTTGTATTAAAAGAAGCTTACCATTAAAGGACTTAATAAAAAGTGTAGTGTCAACCTTGCCTTTTGAAAACCGTTGTCAAGTAGAAAAGAGCTTAGACGATCATACCAAGCACGAGGGGCTTGTTTCAAACCGTATAAAGCTTTCTTCAACTTGAAAACATGATCAGGGTTTTTAAAATCTGTGAAACCTGGAGATTGTGCTACAAGAACTATTTAAAAAAGCACTCTTGACATCCATTTGAAATAGTTTGAAATTATGAAAACATGCAAATGCACATAACATACAAATGGATTCTAATCTCACAACTGGGGCATAAGTCTCATCGTAGTCGATACCTTCTTCTTGATTGTATCCTTGAGCTACGAGTCGAGCCTTATTACGAGTCACTAAACCATTCTTATTCAGTTTATTTCGGAATACCCAACGGGTGCCAATGACCGGACGATCAATAGGCTTGGGAACAAGTTCCCAAACTTGATTCCGTTCAAATTGGTTTAATTTCTCTTGTATAACATCTATCCAAAAACTATCACTACATGCTTCATCAATAGTTTTGGGTTCTAGCTGTGAAATAAATGCAACACTAGAAACAATATCTCTACTGGATGTACGAGTACTTACACCTTTGGTAATGTCACCAACTACCAAATCCTTTGGATGATCAGCTGTAAATTTTAATCTTTTTGGCAGACTCTGAAGGTAGCTGATTCCTGGATCTTCTCTAGGAGGATCAGCTAGTGCCGAGCTTGGTTGAGAATCAGCTGTTGTTGAGCTTGGTACAGTTGGATCTTCGTCATTGTCATCGATAGTCATTTGATTCAGTTCATCAAAAGTGACGTTGATTGACTCTTCGACGATCATGGTTCGTTTGTTGAAGACTCTGTATCCTTTGCTCTTGGCCGCATAACCTAAAAATATACCTTCATCGGCCTTTTCGTCAAACTTTCCCAAATTATCTTTTGTATTAAGAATAAAACATTTACAACCAAATATTCTAAAATATAAAACAGATGGAATTCTATCAAACCATAACTCAAATGGAGTCTTCTTCGATTTGGGTCGAATTAGAACTCTATTGAGAACAAAGCAAGCTGTATTGACAGCTTCAGCCCAGAAATATTTGGGTAGACTAAACTGGTTTAACATTACTCTGGCCATTTCGGATAGAGTTCTGTTCTTACGTTCCACAACTCCATTTTGTTGTGGAGTCCTAGGGCAGGAGAACTCGTGTACAAAATCGTGTGTGTCACAAAAATGCTCAAACTCTGTATTCTCGAATTTGCCTCCATGATCGCTTCTAATACGAGTGATCATGTAACCTTTTTCATTCTGAACTTTCTTGCAAAAGGCGACAAATTCGGATAATGCATCATTCTTGCGTGTCAAGAAGTATACCCACATGTATCTAGAGAAATCATCTACAATTACGAAAGCATAAAGTTTACCTCCGAGGCTAGCAACTCTGCTAGGACCAAATAAGTCCATATGAAGCAATTGTAGAGGTCTAGTAGTACATATTGCGTTTACTGATTTGAATGTGGATCTGGTAGCTTTGTTCTTTTCACATTGGCTGCATACCGAATCCTTCTTGAATGTAATGTCCAGTAAACCGCGTACTAGCTTCTTTGTGGATAATCTTGATATTGTGTCCATATTTGCGTGACCGAGTCTCATATGCCATAGATGACTCTCATCGCTTTTAGCCATTAAGCATCTACCTGAAATGTTAGTTTCTTCTAACAAATAGAAAACATATATGTTGTCTTTCCTGATACCTTCAAAGATAGTACTACCGGTTGAGCTATCAACTATAGTACATTTGTCTTTGCTAAAGTTGATGCCATAACCATGATCAGCTAGATGACTTACGCTGAGTAGATTATGTTTCAACTCGGTAACCAGACAGACATCCTTAATAACAGGATAGGGAGACTTACCAATATCACCGATACCAATAATATACCCTTTCAAGTTATTACCGAAGGAGACATAGCCTTCCTTCTTTTTCTTCGACAGTATTGCAAATAGTGTAGCGTCACCGGTCATATGCCGTGAGCAACCGCTGTCGAGGATCCATTTGCTTCTAGCATGTGAAAGGTGTTCCACCTACAAAACAGTTTGCAGATGAAACTTTTGGTACCTATTTCTTGTAGGGTCCTGAAATGTTAGCCTTTGGTATCCAAGCATAAATATTTAAATCAACAAGCTTTCTGATTCTACATGCAGATGAAATATGACTAATGAGGCCACAATAATGACATTTTGCATGTCGAGTGTTGAAAGCTGAGTGGTGTGCATGGTTGGTAGGTTTAGGTTTTCTAGTATAGAAGAAAGCATGCCTATAATCCTGTTTGGGCTTAACCTTTTGGGGTAAAGGTTTGATAGGATTAGGTCTGACAGTGTTTGGCTTGGAAATGTTCCGATTTTTTGGTAAGTGACACGTGTTAGGATATGAAGCAGCAGGCTCAGGCTGTTTTCCTAACCTAATTTCCAATCTTTTGGAAGTGTCATACAACTTAGTATAATCAGAAGTGAGTGTTTCCATTCTGATTTGTGCACTTTGAAGACTTTTCTTCTCTTTAGAAAGTTCTTCCTTGAGTTGGTCAATAACTTTGTCTTTCTCTTCAGATGACTTGGTAGTCTCGTATAATAAGAGCTTTATTGAAGAAAGCTCACCAGACTCACTAACATTATTTCTAACCTCAGCTAGTAGGTCGGTAAGTCTACCTATTTCACCTTTGTACTCTTTGAGTACCTTCTTAGAGGTCTGATACTTGCTACACAGTTTCCTGTAATCAGTCATCAGGTCACTGAAGGCATCTCCTAATTGCTCAAAGGTGAAGTCATCATAAGTATCAACTACAGGTTCAGTAGGTACCTGATCGGATGCCATAAAGCATACGTTTGCAGTGTCTTCTGATTGTTCGTCTTCTGAGTCGCTGGCTTCACTTTCATGCCATATGCTGGTATTAGCATATCTCCTAGATGTTGATTTCTCCAGTTTCCCTTTTTCATACCTGTTGCTCTTCTTGCTTGATGATGAGTTTGTAGGACAATCCTTCTTCATGTGTCCCTTCTTCTTGCAGCCGTAGCAGACAGTATCATCTTGATACCAGTTGTTGCTGCTATTGTTTTCTTTGGCTCTCTTCTCATATCTCATGAATCTTTTGAATTTCCTTGCTAGGAGTGTTTGATCTTCAGCATCAGATTCACTGCTGTCTGAGTCACCTTCAGCAGCTTTTCTGTGCTGAGCCTTGAAAGCGATCGTCTTCTCCTTTGGTGCAGGCTCTTCAAAATCTTGTAGCTCCAGTTCATGAGTGAGTAGCTTACCCATGAGTACTTCGAGGGACATAGTTGTGAGGTCGTTCCCTTCAATGATTGCAGTAGCCTTCGAAATCCAGTTCTTGGTCAGTGCTCGCAGGAGTTTGCGAATCTTTTCATGGTTACTGTACTCTTTGCCTAGGGAGGACAAAGGATTTACAATATCCAAGAATCTTTTGAACATTTGAGTAACTGTTTCGTTGGGCTTCATCTTGAACACCTCATACTCTTGAGTAAGTCTGCTGACTTTAGATTCTTTGACTTGAGTCGTGCCTTCATGTGTGACTTCAAGTAGCTTCCACACTTCATTAGCTATTGTGCAGATAGACACCCTGTTAAATTTAGTTTTGTCTAAAGCACAAAATAGAGCGTTAATAGCACGTGCGTCAAGACTGACCTTTTTCTTTTCCTCCTCTGTATATCTGCTATGGGGTTTTTCCACTAAAACTCCATCAACATTTATACGAGGTGGCTTTTGATAGCCATCAATAACAATAGACCATAAATCAAAGTCAAGAGATTTCAAGAAGAAACTCATCCGTGTTTTCCAATAGGTATAGTTCGTACCATCAAACAGTGGAGGTCTGTTTGTGGCCTGGCCTTCACTTGTGAATTTCACAGTTGCCATGTGTTATGCTGTGATCTATATAACAGTTAATTAAAATGAATAAATAATTGCACTATTACCTTTGCTTTACCTGTAACACCTGCTCTGATACCAATTGTATGAACGAAATCGTAAAGCACAATACTCTAGAGGGGGGTGAATAGAGTTGGCAGCGGAATATTGCTAATTAAAAAATGTTAGCAGCAAGATCACAGAATAATAATCACAACTAAGTAAAGTAAAGACAGAGATAAGAATGCAAACACAAAGATGGCGATGTATACTGGTTTCCCTCTGTTGAGGACTAATCCAGTCGGTAGAACTTTTGCTACCAGTTGAATCCACTATTGAAAAAATTGCAAGTTTTCTTACGAAGTCCTTGCAACTTCTACAACGCGAGCTTTGATACGAAGAACTCGTCCAACTTCAAATGTGAAGAGGTATTCTTCAATCAAGCCTTCTTATTACAATCTCTCAGAAACTTTTAGACCGTACCGCACTGGCAAATCGACTAGAGGATTGTAATTGGCTTGGGGTCTGAAATTTAAAGCTCAAGAAAACTCTTTGGAAGACTAAAAGCTTTAGATAGAGAGAAGATTGAAAGTGAATGAGTGAGTTGAAATGATCAAAATCCTTCTCTATTTATAGGAATTCCAAAGACAGAATTCTGGCAGAATTCGGGCAGAACTCGATGAGGAAATCTCGGTCAAATTCGCAACTGCAAGAGGATCAAGTTCTTGAGATTTCAAAAATCAAACGGCCACCAACCGAACTCTGGCCGAACTCTAGCCGAGTTCTGTCAGGGTTAGGTTAGGTTTTTAAAAACAATTTTTGGGGATTTTTGAAAACCTTTTTGAAAACCTTTTTGAAGCTTTTGTTTAAAAGCATGTTTTTCAAAACAAAAGACATTTTAAAAGTATTTTGAAAACATTTTAGAATAGCCTATTTGCCAGTA
>JANAVB010041416.1:13734467-13741967 GCA_029216955.1 Iris pallida
GATAACTATGAGACTATTTAGATAACCAAGTTACAACCCGTAAACCAAACAAGGACCGGGGTTATAATCCTTCATCTGAACGGAACTTGGTTTCCCACCATTTATCGATAAGGTAACACAAGCAATCGGGTCATGTAACAATCTTGTACAGGATCAGGACAAGACTAGACTGGTTAGATTCCATCCAATATTCACGGCCAAGCAATAATTACGGCTTGATACTTTAACTAACTAGGGTTATCACATGCCTAGTTACTAGCAAGATGCAATAAGATTATTCCAACAGCCATAAGCCCTGCAGACCATCCAGGTTATCCGGACGCAATTAGGGGTTGAGTTCATGTGGGTACATCGTCCAAGAAATGCATGTACCTTTAAGTAGCTTGAAGGGTGTAACACATGACAGTGTACTGGAAATGTGCCCTACTCGACGGCAGGCTACAAATCCCATGATGGGGCTCCCAGATAACGGGATTGCTTGTAGCTGGAAAATCTCTTCATGACTACTGGATTATTCTAGTTATTAGCCTTAGTCAATTTAAGTAGGTACCCCTGACCGTGGTACTCAGGGGTCCCTGTCCTAGACATGATGCAAGACAATACTGGTTCATTTGTACAAACACAATCGCTCACGGTGTCCAGGCCATTCATTCTTGTCATGTCATGCTAGCCGTCATATCGAGGTATATCATGTTAGGTTACTTATCAAGAGTGCGCCACGACGGGCCACTATCATATCATGTTTACTTGTCAAGAATGCACCACGATGGGTCACTATCGTGTCAGTCACATTAACCTGCCGTATTTATGGAACATGTTCAGAATTAACATGGTATAGGCATTTCCATCAAGGACCCAAGTTACACAGAGGGTCATGAGACATAAGCATAAATGTAACAACCAAAATAGTAAAAGGGTGCAAGGGCTATGGGAAGAGCCATGCGGCCCGGGAGCCAAGGGCCATGGCCTATGCGGCCAAGGATCGCCATGCGGCAAGGGAAAACAGGGGCCACATGAAGATTGGAGTGCCTATGCGGCAAGAGGAGCCGCAGGGGACTGGGGTGCCTATACGGCCAAAGGGGAGTCGTAGGGGACTGAGGTGCCTATACGGCAAGGGGGAGCCGCAGGGGACTGGGGTGCCTATACGGCAAGGGGGAGCCGTAGGGGACTGGGGTACCTATGCGGCAAGGGGGGAGCCGTAGGGGACTGGGGTGCCTATGCGGTAAGGGGGAGCCACAGGGGACTAGGTTGCCTATGCGGCAAGGGGGAGCCGCAGGGGACTGGGGTGCCTATGCGGCAAGGGAGAGAACGGGCTTATGCGGCAAAGGCTACAGGTAGCCATGCGGCAAGAGGGAACAGGCTTATACGGCAAAGGTCAGGTGGGAAGCACTGTCTTCTTCTCCAACTTTTCCGAGAAGAAGAACCTGAGAAGTTGGGGGTTCCCAAACTTTCCAACCTTCAATCCAAGCCGAAATCTGGACTTCCATAGGTCAAAATCGGATAGAATGATCTACTCTACAACATGGAACCATCAAAACTTGAAAATAATAAAGTTCAATAGATCAAAATCCAAGAAATCCGAAAATGCAACAAACTTAGATCTATATGAAATGAACCATGGAAATTAAAAATGCTAAGTACTAAAGTGTCTTAGAATCTCGTGAGGAAGAAAATGGAACAACAAAAATTGAGTTCCTCCATGAAGTAAGTTGCACTTGCCTAAGCTCTTGGTAGGTGGAGAGAGTTAATGGAGGAAGAAGAAGTAAATAAAGAAGTGAATGAGGAGAGAAAAATGGGTTGGTGGCTTATAAAGAGGGGGTTAGCATGTTGGGCCAAGTCCTAACAAACCGAGCCCAACCAAATATTCCATGCCAAGCCAAGCTGAACCAGGATGAACCCAAAATAAACCAAGGCAAGATTAAACCAGGGTCAAGCTAAGCAAGACAAGTCTAACTATGGGTCGGGATTCCGTACACGTATACTGAAAATACGTATAACGAAATTCGAGGGTGACAACTCTACCCACCTTAAAAGAATTATGT
This sequence comes from Iris pallida, assembly GCA_029216955.1. Classification (NCBI taxonomy): domain Eukaryota; kingdom Viridiplantae; phylum Streptophyta; class Magnoliopsida; order Asparagales; family Iridaceae; genus Iris; species Iris pallida. The sequence continues at coordinate 13,736,510 of JANAVB010041416.1, forward strand.
CCTCGGAATTTAATCAAGAGGCTAGAGATGTCAGGGCAAGCTATATTAATCACAAGTAAGTTATATCTAGGCAATCAATCAAGCAATCATTCATACAGGCAAGGAATCTAAAGGCGTGAGACAGAAGAAAGACATCATGCTAGAAACCTCTCTGCCAGTTCTGAATCTGAGCTTAGACTTGTGCATACTGCTGGGGGTTCTGCTGCTGAAATGCTTGGGCCTGACGCGACAAGGGCCTCGAAAACGGGTACTGCTGCTGCTGCTGGACTGATACTGGGGCTGGTCCCCTAACCGAGGGACTAGAAAATGTTGAAGAAGATGAAATCCCCCTATTCGGGCAGTTCCCAATCCTATGGTCCGGTGCCCCACAAACCAAGCACAAGCCCTGTGCTCTACGACATTCCGACACTACGTGCCCTAGCTTCCCACAATGAGTGTAACCCATTGCGGAAGACTGCTTCTGCTTCTGTTGCTGAGGGGACGTCGGTGTCGAGTGCTGAACCGACGAAATCGAATCCGCCCTTCAGAAAACTCCAGTAGTCAAAGCCCTAGCTGCCGGGGCTGGTGCTAAAGACTGGTTCATCTGGTCGTGAGACCGCTTCCGACTTCCGGTCCGGTCCACAATCCTCTGGGAGGTATACTCATGCCTCATAGCTGCTCTCAATACTGCATCGAAAGTCTGATGCTCAAACTGCTCTACTGCCAGTAAAATCTCTAGGTGGAGTCCCTGCTGGAACCGCTGAGCTTTGTCGAACTCGGTCGCCACGAAGGTAGGAGCAAACCGACTAAGCTTGGAAAACTCGGTCGCATATCCATCGACCGTCCTGCTCATCTGCTTCAAATTAGTGAACCTCGTCTGCAGATCATGTCGAGCTACAGCGTCAAAGTACTTGGTCCGAAATCTCTTTCGGAATACTGTCCAGGCAATAAGTGCCACCAATCCAATGGCCTGTGTCGTCCACCAGCTGCGGGCTAGATACAATAACTGCAGGCACACCACGACCACCTTCTCGTCTTCTGGAGTCCTGGCTGCTTCTAGAATAACCTCAGTGTCCTGCAGCCAAGCGTCTGTGGCAATAGTATTTTTGCTGCCATCAAAGAAGGGAGGGTTCAAGCGCTTGAAGCTGTTGGCCGCACTGTTACCTTGATGACCACCTCTGTTCATAGAATCTTGTACTTTATGGTGTAACGCATCACCTCGATGATCCTGTGATGCAAGCAACTCCCTGATGAGTCCAACCAAGACTTTATTATCCTACCTTGCAGGCTGGGCTGGCTACACTGGGGGTTCTGGACCTCCGGGAAGCACGACTCGGGAAGCTACTCCTGAGTGCTGAGCTTGATCCGCTTGTTGCGGGGGTACTCGCTGAGCTGCTTCCGGCTGATTGGCAGGACCAGGAGCAATGCCGCTGAAGAAGACGACACAGGGAACAATAATGAAAGACCAGGACAGGTCAAAGATACAAGCATGTGATCAGGTCAAGATTTCAGGAATTTAGAGGGTACGAACAGAGATCAAGGACGAGTGCTGATTGAGACATCTATTCGGTAAACCCTCACATATCTTGATTTATAAGACCTGCATGGGCGACCACTTAAACCATGTCATGTCCTACCACCAGAATACTGGAGAGCGGGGGCGGACACAGCCAGCTACGTATATAGAAGTGTATTCTACCTCCATATACGGTCACGGCTGTCTAGATGTATGAGGGTTTATCTACAAGCCATCAGTCTCTTATGGTCAAGAACAAGCCTAGTGTCTCAATCCCAAGCAAGTAATAATAGTCACAAGATGTTAGACCATCATATATTCAATAGTAAGGCATCCCATATATTTTATATACAGATGATCATGAAGCTAGTCGTACAAAATATGAAGACTAGCAAGAGTTTTAGTCATACATGATCAACCCTAGGATTTGTTAATCATGCTACAGCCCGTATGCAGACAGTAAGTAAATGCAATCGAGCTAACACATGATCGTCGGCTAAATGCCTCAAAAGAATACTTTTACAATAGAGTGGGAGAGCAAAAATAAAATCCACTCGTTGTCAGGGTTACGCCTGGTGGTCACCATCTGGCTGGAAGGTAGGGAGATCCTCTGGAGATGCTCCGGTATCTGGTCATGCAAAACCAGCTGGGTCAGATCCCAGAAAGAGCAAGTGCCACAAAAGAGGCTTCACTTAAGAACTAAAACCAGCAATTAGCACAAGAACATAATTATATAATAAAGGACTGGAAATATGGGAAAATCATGATGATATGCGATAAGAAAACCATGGGACTATTCAGATAACCAAGTTACAACCCGTAAACCAAACAAGGATCGGAGTTGTAATCTTTCATCTGAACGGAACTTGGTTTCCCACCATTTATCGATAAGGTAACACAAGCAATCGGGTCATGTAACAATCTTGTACATGATCAGGACAAGACTAGACTGGTTAGACTCCATCCAACATTCACGACCAAGCAATAAGTACGGCTTGATACTTTAACTAACTAGGGTTATCACTGGCCTAGTTACTAACAAGATGCAATGAGATTATTCCAATAGCCACAAGCCCTGCAGACCATCCAGGTTACCCGGACACAATTAAGGGTTGAGTTCATGTGGGTACATCATCCAAGAAATGCATGTACCCTTAAGTAGCTTGAAGGGTGCAACACATGACAGTGTGTTGGAAATGTGCCCTACTCGACGGCATGCTACAAATCTCATGATGGGGCGCCCACATAACGAGATTACATGTAGCTGGAAAATCTCTTCATAATTACTGGATTATTCTAGTTATTAGCCTTAGCCAATTTAAGTAGGTACCCCTGACCGTGGTACTCAGGGTCCCTGTCCTAGACATGATGCAAGACAATACTGGTTCATTTGTACAAACACAATCGTCCACAGTGTCCAGGCCATTCATTCTTGTCATGTCATGCTAGCCGTCGCAACAGCATATTGAGGTATATCATGTTAGGTTACTTATCAAGAGTGCGCCACGATGGGCCACTATCATGTCATATTTACTTGTCAAGAGTGCACCACGACGGGTCACTATCGTGTCAGTCATATTAACCTGCCGTGTTTATGGAACATGCTCAGAATTAACATGGTATAAGTATTTCCATCAAGGACCCAAGTTACACAGAGGGTCATGAGACATAAGCATAAATGTAACAACCAAAATAGTAAAAGGGTGTAAGGGCTATGGAAAGAGCCATGCGGCCCGGGAGCCAAGGGCCATGGCCTATGCGGCCAAGGATCGCCATGCGGCAAGGGGGAAACAGGGGCCACATGAAGACTGGAGTGCCTATGCGGCAAGGGGAGCCGCAGGGGATTGGGTGCCTATGCGGCCAAAGGGGAGCCGCAGGGGACTGGGGTGCCTATGCAGCAAGGGGGAGCCGCAGGGGACTGGGGTGCCTATGCGGCCAAAGGGGAGCCGCAGGGGACTGGGATGCCTATGCAGCAAGGGGGAGCCGTAGGGGACTGGGGTGCCTATGCGGCAAGGAGGAGCCGCAGGGGACTGGGGTGCTTATGCGGCAAGGGGGAGCCGCAGGGGACTGGGGTGCCTATGCGGCAAGGGGGAGAACAGGCTTATGCGGCAAAGGCTAGAGGTAGCCATGCGGCAAGAGGGAACAGGCTTATGCGGCAAGGGTCAGGCAGGAAGCACTGTCTTCTTCTCCAATTTTTCCGAGAAGAAGAACCTGAGAAGTTGGGGGTTCCCAAACTTCCCAACCTTCAATCCAAGCCCAAATCTGGACTTCCATAGGTCAAAATCGGGTTGAATGATCTACTCTACAATATGGAACCATCAAAACTTGAAAATAATAAAGTTTAATAGATCAAAATCCAAGAAATCCGAAATACAACAAACTTAGATCTATATGAAATGAACCATAAAAATTAAAAATGCTAAGTACTAAAGTGTCTTAGAATTTCGTGAGAAAGAAAATGGAACAAAAAAAATTGAGTTCCTCCATGAAGCAAGTTGCACTTGCCTAAGCTCTTGGTAGGTGGAGAGAGTTAATGGAGGAAGAAGAAGAAGTAAATGAAGAAGTTTATGAGGAGAGAGAAATGGGTTGGTGGCTTATAAAGGGGGGTTAAAATGTTGGGCCAAGTCCTAACAAACCGAGTCCAACCAAATATACCAAGCCAAGCCAAGCTGAACCAGGATGAACCCAAAATAAACCAAGGCAAGATTAAACCAGGGTCAAGCTAAGCAAGACAAGTCTAACTACGGGTCGGGATTCCGTACACGTATACTGGAAATACGTATAACGAAATCCGAGGGTGACACTTCTCATCCATAATATATATATATATATATATATATATATATATATATATATATATATATATATATATATATATATATATATATATATATATATATTCCAACACGAATATATCTATATAATAATTAAAACAAATAAAATTTTTTAACTAGAAATTATTCAAAACTAAAATCAAATTAAAAAATTTCAACAAAAGGGGGGAAGTGTAAGTATATGTCCTTCAAATATCGGTGCTTGAAAATAAAACGAGCAAATAGAAAGGATAATGATCAAAGCGAAAATAAATATAACTCTTTCTAATCCCTATTGCACGGATACTCAACGATTGAGGAAAACTTATATACCCTTAAAGACTTGAGATCAATGTATGAATAATTGAATCAAAAATTATTTAAAAGTAGTTCCTTATGCCCAGAGGGAAATAACTAAGCAATATGTATTCTCTGATATAATGATGATGGTTAGAAGGGGAAATTGCACAATGATCAAGATTAGGAAGAAAATGAATGAAGACCATTAGAAATGTAAACTTTAATCTATCTCCTTTAATATTCAAAGATTGAGAGGCACACACACACACACACACACACACACACACACACACACACACACACACACACACACACACACACACACACACACACACACACACACACACACATATCTTAAAAATTAACTCGGAATGAGTAAATATATGGATAATCGAGTTAGGTCCGAACTCAATAAATAGGAATAAAATATATTTTTAGGGAAAACAAATGAAAATATCTAAGTGATACGGTCAACAATGATAATGTTTAGAGATGACAGAAAAAATAATTTGAATAAATTATTAAGGTTAGGGATTGAATTCTAGGGAGGCCTAAGTTATGGAGTGAGCAGTCTACCTACCTTTGATCATACTATTATATCAAACACAATGGTATATCCCTCTACGAAAATTCCTCACTGTCACCCAATTAGGGTTTTAGAATTCAATAAATTCATACGTAAATCACGTGGCCTATATAGAAATCTTAACTACCCAAACAATCAATTGAATAAGGGTTTTCTTGTCCTAGTCATCCTCCTAAAATTAAACTAGTCCTACTGTGAATGAGCATTTCCTAGTCGCAGGCTCGCAATAGTACGACTAACTTAAGTACTATCACGAGTTCGCAC
>JANAVB010041416.1:13746967-13766967 GCA_029216955.1 Iris pallida
GTATCCCAATCAAATGAGAGTCGGTTCAAGCATTTTATTAACCACATAGCACGCACACAAAAATCATCGGAGTTACTTGATCATTTCGACCAAGAATTTAGAGAACTTTAAATGAGAAGAGATCAGGAATAGATTAGAAGGGCTCGTTCTTACCGATCACTTTATGGAAGACCAATGGCTCGTGGTGAGGAGGAACAATGGTTCTCTCTCGGAGAGATAACGTCAAGCCCCCCACTCGTCGCGACATGCATCGGCACTTCTAGTGAAGACAAGCTATGCCACCGTCAGTCATCGTCGGAGCGGTGGTGATCACCATGACTGCTTCTGACGAAGAAAGTAAATGACGAAGGAAATCGGACAGGGATTCGCTGTGGGAAGTGGGATGATGATACGAGAGGTCAAGGAAGCTATTTATAGGCGGTGAGGGGTCGCTGGCAGTTAGGATTGGGCGGTGGAGATCGGATGGCAAGGTCAGTGGCGGCAGAAACAGTGGAGATGCACCGAACTAAGGAGGTGGAAAAGAATCTCCTAGGATCTTCTAGAAGAGTTGGAGAGATATCCTCGGACACACGGGCGGAGCAACGACACTCTACTGGTGAGCACTCGTCGGTCAAAAAAAAGAAGAGAACAATTTGGGAATGAATCGACCTGACCTAAGTGTTGTGGCTAATGGGTCGGGTTTAACTGCTGTTAATGTGTAAGGTTAATGGTTGCTAATGGGTCGGGTTTCCTCCAACGATTTGGTTGAACCAAATTCGAAGACAACGGTTGGGCTCACTGAGGTGTGTGGGCTTCTTGGGATAGGTTGATTTAATACATGGTTGCCTAAAATAATGGTCAGGTCTTATAGTTAATAGGTTTGGTTACTACAATAATTTGTGGCTTGACCAAAATAGATAGGTTTTAGAAATAGGCTCAACGACACTCTGCTGGTAACCATAATTTGTGGTTACTAAAATAATTTGTGGTAACCGACACTCTGCTGGTAACCATAATTTGTGGTTACTAAAATAATGGTCAGGTCCTATAATTAATCCATGCTAACCTTAAAGCTTAGTCTCATTAAAATAACTAATTTATTAAAAGATAATTACAATAAAAATATAAATCAATAACAATAATATTTAACTATAGTAAATAACTAGGAAATATATAATAATAAACATATGAGATGACCTAATCCTTTATTCCTGAAAAGGTGGAGTTACAAATCTACCCACCATAGAAAAATTTTGTCCTCGAAATTTAAGAAATGACATGCTGTGGCACAATAATCAAGTAAAATGATTTGCAATGATTTGGCACGATTAGACATGGTCAAGGATCAAAATCTTATCATAGCCAACATGATCAAAATTATTCAGGTACGGTATAAAAATATAATCATATAAATACGATCATGATCAAATATCGTTTTGATATGACCAAGGTTTAGGCACGATTAAATAGTCACGGTAGATAAATTATCTAGTCATGACCAAGTAGTTCATAGTCAACATTATTTTATACATGATAGAATCAAAGTTAGGTAGACGACCAGGAACCGAATTTTAGGCATGATAAATATAGTAACGACCAATAGGCAAAAAATTGCCTAAGCACAATCGATGATGCGATCGGGCAGGAATTTGAAAATAGTAGAAAATAAATCAAATTGAAGAATGATCAACGATCAAATCGCTTAGGCTTGATTTGATTAAAGAATTTAGGAATAAAGTACAAATCATATATGCATGATCAAAATTTAGACTTGATCAAATCATGATCAAAATTTATGAGGCATGATCAAAGGTCTAGTCACGACTAAGAGAAACAAAATCGTTCAGGCATGATCAGTGCCAAAATTGGCATGATGAAGATCTGGTCACGATCGATAAATCGTATAAGCACGATTTAAGAATAGTTAGTCTAGATATGATCAACATTCAAAATTTTAGGCACGATAATAAAGTTAATCAAAATAGTATGACTAGGGCCAAAATAGAAATAAAGTCTGACAATATGTTTCCATTGATGATCAAATGATGGTCAATTAAGAGGATAAATAAATCAAAAGGTGATTCGATGTAGGATATGTAGGAAGAAACTAATCTCGATAATACCCTGCCGATCAATCTTCTAAGCTTGCTAAACTCTCAGCACCCAGGAACCTAGGGTAACTATCCAGTCACTATAACTAATTCTATTTTGGATCAAAGAACGTATCATATCTTATTAAATCAAATTTTGTCCAGCCGTTCCATATAATTTGCCAATCAAACCATTTCTTTAGACACCAACTTCCACTTCTCCCATTTCCGACTTCATCAAGGTTAGAATCTCAAAATTTTCTACTAAATCGATGCATGATTACGTGTTTTCGAAAAGTCTCAATCCTTGAAAGCTAGTGACTAACTCACATATCAAATTTGAATATCTTCTTATCTCAAAATGAAGTCATATCTCAAACATGTATAAAATCTTCTTATCGTAGCATGAATCTGATCCACATTTGAATCCTCAACATTTAATCTTTTGACCAATTTCACTCAATAACCCTTCCTTTCTTAATTACTATCCATCTATTCCAAGAGTTGTATTCTAATATCTTGGTCTTAATTCCTCAGTACTACAACAATTAATTCCCTTCTAGAACCTTTTAATCTTTTTATGGTCATCCATCCTTTACGTGTCTAATCTAAAAAATTAATTCCCTTGAATGTTTCTCCACTTGATCATCTTTCTCAAGTTTCTCGTTTATCCAGATTATAATTCCAAAATATACTTTCCCTGTTTATCAAATCTTAATCTTTTCTCACCCACTTAAGGATTTCTTTATCCTTCCATATAATTCCTTATCTTAGTCATAAAAGTCAAAACATTATACTTCTTCATAAATTCGTTATCACTACTAACGATTCTATAATACTCTTCTTGGACCAACCATATGCTTCAAAATCCTCTCAAACTTTTATTCACCAAAACTGCTTGCCCATAGCCTTGCTCTACTATCTTTTTACCCCTTACCCGTCTAACCTTATTGGAAAACTATGCTCCCCTGTATAAGGATATATCAATGGTCAACCACAAATGTATATTTAGCTATCCACTATACAAAGCTATTTGCAAAGTATATAGCTATATATTTAACACCTGAGTTTGAGCCATGAAAGGGAATGGGTAAATAATATTTGAAATGGTTCGAACTCAAAGGAAAATCAAATAGAAATGCTATAGAAGTCTTTATTATTTTTATTATTATTTATTTTTTTCTATTGGTTATGGTATTTGAAGTAACCCAAAGAGTTGCTAGGAATAGAGTCTTCAAGTTAGGACAAAATCAAACAGATCAAACTAATTTTGGTCTGGTTTCTCAATAGTGATAAGAGGCCAAACAATATAAGTCTAGGACAAGGATATAGTCTCGATAGTATCCAGAACTCATGCATATCCGAAATTACTTTACTCAGAATTCATGTCCCGCTAGTGTACATCTGGCTGCAGTGAACTCTTGGCTCCGTGACTCAAAGTATGATAGATACCAAATTATCTCTCAACTTACCCATTTCAATTGGTATGGACAAAATAATTTCAAGTGATCAAAACATAGTCTCAATGATATCCGAAAACCTATACAACCTGAAATTACTTCGACTTTGAGTCCATGCCATGCCAGTGCGATACAGGCTGTAGTAGACTCGTAGTTTCCATGATTCAGATAAATGACTGCAGTGTACGGCTGCCACGCCATAGTAGGTCACAGAATAATCTCTCAACTTTATCCATAGGAGTCTCTAAGGAGCACCTTGACAATTCAAATTCAAGCAAGCTTTCCGATTTACTAAGGAGATTCAATCACACTAGGAAGGACTGTAACGCCCAAGTCCCAAAATAAGTAGGACTAAGTACGTCGCCATGCCAGCTGCATATATACGAAGTATATAGAGCCCTCGTATGTATACATAAGCTGTAAAGTACAGTAGACCAAGACACACTAAATCTCATCCACAAATATAAAAGAATAATAATATAAATAAACTTTGAATTGTCATGTACACATGTTGGGCGGAGACAAATCCACTACCAACTATTAAATAAAAAGAAATAGGTATACATGAAAGAAATAATCAAGCGAAGCGAAGGATGATCCAAGAGCATGCTATATACGAAGCAAGAGAGTAAATCATGTCCTTGGCTAGAGCACCTGCGGAAGTCACAAAATACACACCTGAAGAATTCACCAGGTCCTCAGAGGGACGTAACAAGATACAATAAACAACATGCCATAAATTGAATATAAAACTGCTCAATAATAATCTAGACCATAACAAGGTTCAGTACCTTATCATCGAAGCAGTTAACCACACCTACAACCAAACAAGGACAAGGTGTGGCAACTACTCCGTGACAAGATACGGTTCCAATTCATGGTCAAGCATAAGTACATAAACCAAAAGTACCTATACCTATCGGATAACGGTCACCTAACCACTCTAAGTGTAATGCAATCGAGAATAGCGCATGGTCGCATAATCTTCAAGTCGAGTCAAAATAAAATAAGCATGGCCTCAGTAGCGAGTCTCAATACTATATACCATTCCTCAGTATCGAGCGAGTCTACAGTATATAGTCTACCTATCGTTCCTCAGTAGCGAGCGAGTCTACGATAGATAGGGAGGAGGTCAACACCCAGTTGTATTCTCTCCACCCAATGATCTAACTCTAATGACCACTAGTCTTTTATCATACACTCCTAGTAGTAGTCATGGCCTAACGCTCGTCCAATATGTACCGCTGGCCACTCAGGACACACATCGGAGATCTATATGCAACTCGTGAATCGTGGCATACAAGTGTCAAGGCCAATGAATGCAGGAGGTCTCTTCCTTCTAGGTCAAGTGTGCATACAAATAAAATAAATAAGGAAAGACAAAATTTAAACAGTGAAATTTACATCTACGCATAATTGAGAAGTACAAGTTAGAATTGCAGAAAATAAATACTAATTAATTTAATGCATGTAATATCATAAGCAAATAAATAAACAGTGATGGCAAGGTATCTTGCCTGGTGTGTCGCCTGGTGGAGAGCGGTGATCCGACAAGTTTCGAGGTATCCAATAGCCGTGGTCGATGGGCAGAGGTCTGAAGTCGCGAGGAATTAGAAGTAGAAATTAGTTACGATCAACTTTGATTGTTAACGGGAGTTCGCGGAGTAAATCTCATACTTATCTTTAGGAAATATTTATAATAATTAATTTCTTTTAGACTAGATTTGTTTTTGGAAATTACTAAAATCTCAAATCGTTTTCAGGTATAATTACTCTACGTTATAAAATATAATATAATTTTTTTGGGTATAATACTAGAATATATTTTAGATAATATTTGAAGAATATTACTAAATCATTTTTGACCAAAAACCATATCTTTGTCAAATATATATATATATATATATATATATATATATATATTATATATATATATATATAGATTTTATATATATATATATATATATATATATATATATATATATATATATATATATATATATAAAATCTAGAAGAATATTTTAGTGTTTGAAAACTAACTGTGCATTTAGCTTATAAAATATTTACAAAACTTCTAAAATAATAACACAATTAATAATATCAAGATCAACAAAAAGAAGAAGAAGAATAATATAATAAAAACTAAAAGCAAAATCATAATACTTTGTTATGTTCCTACGGTTTCCTCTCCTCGGGGGTGAGGAAAGCAAACAAACAAGGAACATATTAATAACATATTAAGTAATATATTGAAGGGTAATAAATGGGAAGAGCTCAGTTGTCTCCCAAAAACCAAATAGAGTACTCTGTACTCAACTATTTGCTTTTGTTGTTCCTTAAGCAATGAATAAATAAGGAACACCAGCAGTAGGGAAAAGAGAAAATTTTAAAGTGAAGGAAAGTAAAAGAGAGAGCAAGAAGGAAAGAGAAGGCCTTACCAAGACTAGTCGGCGACGTTCCGTGCGTAGTGCGAGCCTGCACCGGCGCACGGAGATACCTGTCGGGGAGTCGCTGCCTGGCCAGAGGCGGGGATCTCTGCGGTAGCCACCGCACACTCGTACGACAGATCTCGTCGGAGTGGCAGGGAGACCGAGCGCGATCAGTAGCCAGTTGTGATACCTCGGATCTGAGGTGGGGAGATGGTGGCGCTCGGAGCGGCGACCGCGACGGATGCTGCCGGCTGGGAGGGGTAAGCGGTGGTTTGTTTATTTTTTTCTTCTTGTTCTTTTCTCTGGGTGTGGTGGTTTTGATGATGGGTCTTTGATGGGTCGCCGACGATGGTGTCGGCGGATGGGTTGTGGGTGCTGCAAATTTTATCGAGGGTGGTGGTCTGGGCTCGGCCGACAGAAAGACGAGGCTGGGCGTTTGGTTATACTAGTGGTGGGTGTCGTCGTTGGCGAGTTGGCAGGAGGAATGACAGAGGAGGAGATCGGGGTGAGGCAGTATTGGTGGTGTCCGACCGGGAAAAAAATATGTATTTGTACAAAATAGAAGAATATTGTGGAAGGAAAATGCGACACAGACACAATGCACCATTCTTGTGAGAATTTGGTTTGTAGAATTTTATGGAGGAGAACAAGGGAGCCTCTCCTTATATAGGAGGTAGAGACTCATATCTGGATATGGATTGTGACTCATTTAAATTCCCTACTAGATAAATATCACATCTAATTCGAAATATTTTAATCAAATCCAATAAAAAATTCTATCTGTATAGATAGTACCTTTAGCTTAAACTATTTAAAAAGCCATAAGATAATTTCAATTTAAACTACCATATTAATTAAACATTTAATCAAACAAAAAATTTTAAAATATCTTTTTTTGAATAATAAATTAATGATAATATTAAATTTCAAAATTTTAATTATATATACTTAAATTTATCTTTATGTAGCACGCAAATATTTACATAATCATATTTTTTCCCAAATAACTAATAATATAAAGTAGCCTTTTATAATAAGTTTTGAAAATTTCGACATGACTCGTTTAAAAGTTCCAATAGAAATATATACTATTTTCTTCTATCAAGAAATCTTTTAGTAAAACCCTTGTAAAAAGGAAAAAAAATAATATATATATGTATATATATATATATATATATATATATATATATATATATATATATATATATATATATATATATATATATATATATACTCGCAAACTTGCCCGTGACGCACAAATACGAAAAATACAATTTGCATGCGACGTATAAATACGAAGTACGAAGTAAATACCAAATTTATTTAAAAAAATCGTAGTAAAAATTTAGGGGGTTTACATCCTACCCAACTTAAAATAATTTCTTCCTCGAAATTTAGGAATAGATAGAGTAGATAGGGTTGAGAGGAAAGAAAAAATTTATTCGAATAGAAGTACGAGATCCATATTGGACGAGAAGGCAATCAAAATATTTGACGAGAAGGCGAAGAAATTTCAACGACAATATGTCATTTTAATGACTAGAAAAGAAAATTCGATTATTCTAGTTTAGAATATTTTCATGCGTATGACATCCGATCAATGACCAAGCTCGATTAATCCTAACATTAACCTTAGAAAAGGGCAACCTCAAAATTAGGTAATAACCTCTTCAACCTTTGATTTTCAAATTGTATGCTATTATCTAATTCAATATTTCATCATAAAAGTTCAACAAATTTTGAATTTAATGAATCTCTAATATACTTCTCTCACATGTCTATATATATACATTTCCCTCAAAATAGATCTCGTTGTTCATAATCTTTTCAAAAAGTAGGTTTTAGATAATCCTTCCATATGTTTAATCAAATATTAAGTCAACATTCTTTGTAGGAGATTCGTACTTATCCTTAAAGTACCAAAAATAAACTATCACCTTCAATATTTGTTGATCATATCTTCACAACACAATCTTTTATCCTTATAAATGAAAACTCTTTACCTATTAGCGTCTTTCTCGGGATTTGGAATCCTTTTAATTCATGATGGTAAAAATAAAATCCGTCTGAACTTCATATTCATAATCACCTAAGAATCGTATTCCTTAAATCGTCAAAAAATGTAAGCAATTTCTTTCTTCAACCATTGGTTATCCTTGAGACCTATTATCATCATAATACTATAATTTATCGAAGGCAACGTCAACATTGTCTTTATCGAGAATTTGCATCCATCAATTGAATATGTAAATTTGGTTCTTAAGCCACCAACACTTTAGAAATTTCTTCGCTCAATATTTGATTACCTCAAAACTAATTTTGTTAATCGAGAAGTCTATTTACCCTTGATCATATCAAAAACACAATATCACATTCCTCACTTCATCTATTAGTATTTATCGTATATTTTCACTTATGTCCAATCTTATACCTCATCATCGCATAATCATTTTAACCATCATACCGTTAATATCTTCTATGGGGTTTTCTAGTCTAGTTCCTTTATAACTGAAGGGTGTTGTGATAAAATTTCATATTCGCACAAGGGAATCATACAAGGAGCGAGGTTGCATAACTAGTGAGGAATCCTATCAAAATATGAGTGAACAATCTAATTGGAAGGGAGAAAAGTAAGGGTCACTGATATTGTATGAAGAGTAAAAGATGTTATGGGTCTAAGTAAATCAAGATAATAAAAGGACAAGGGTCAAGCAATCAAGATAAAACACAAAGTTAAGCATTTAGGAAGTTAAGTAAATCACAATCATATATTGGGTCGAAAGAATTTGAGTCTAGGTTGAGTCCCTATCTATAATCTGGAAGTATATCGGTATCATGGTAAGGTTATAGTTTAGTCTTTATGACTCAAAAGTCGTATCATAAAAATAGTGTACAAGGGAACGTGTTTTAGTGGGACATGATATGCCTATGTGAAGGTGGACTCGTCTAGGTGTTGTAAATGAAGTTTGTTGGAAGGTAACAGCTGGTCTCGTGCTCCGAAGATTAATGTCACGGCAAGAGACACCAAAAGACCAAAATGGAAAGTGGGTTTTCATATTGTCACGCCCCAGAACCAGAATACTGGAGAGCGGGGGAATGACTCAGCCAGCTACGTATTACAGGTAGATGAATACCGTATAATACGATCAATGTTGTCTAAAAGACGAGGGGGTGCATACTACATGAAAGTCTCACTATGGTCACTTCACATCTATTGTCTCAATCATTCAAACAAGAAACAGAAATAGAGAACATGTAAGATAAAGCAGTAAGACGTCCCAAACGCTCAGTCAAAATGTTCTTGATATCTGACTTTACAAAACATAGCCAGATGATATAGCAAAGTATACACAATTGTTTATCAGCTGCAGCCTGACTTTAGTTACAATTATGCAAAAGTAATTACAAGACAATCCGACTAACATGTCGGTGCCAAACGGCAAGTATAAAGTAAATAACAAAATGAGCGGGGAAGTAAGGAACCCACTCGAGTCCTCCTGCGATTATTCCTCTAGTATTGACCATCTTGGAGGTGGAAGTAAGCTCAGTCCTCGGGGACCGGCTCTAAATCTGGCCATACAAAACCAGAGAGGTTAGACCTCTAATAGCAAGTACCGCAAGGAAGCACGATATGAGGAATTAAAACCAGTAATAAGAAAGATATGATAAATAGATCTCTGCTCGCTACTAGGATTCACATAACATCACGACACTTCGAACCAACCTTCCAACCAAACAAGGATAAAAGTTGGCCCGTCATGTCCTGGCATTCTGATCATCTCAATTAGTCAACAGAGTAGGTACAGTACACAGACAAATCAATTTAAATGGCCATTCAACTCCTACGGCTTGCTACTGTGAGTTCCAAGTTACCTTAAAAAAATACAATAGGGATTCCTCAGTTCTTACTATGTGCAAACAAGTCTAGTCTATCCAATCAATCAATTGCGCCAATCATAAATTAGACGAGTCCCAGCGGAACGCCCGTCATCAATATACAATATAAAATATACAATAAATAATATAAGCAAATATCGCTCCCTGTTCGTGTGGCAGATTTACAGTATCTGTAGAAACCAGCCGGCCTGTCGGGCACTAATAGTCCCAAAGAGGGCTGCCATGTAAGAACTCGGGAATCTATGTCACGACCCGCACCCTGTGTAGGGGCACGAGAAGTGGGTACATCCAGCCTACGCCGCAGTGTCGGCGGTAGAACGCTGTCCTAGGTTACTATCTGATCAACAACTCACGCAATTATATAATGTACTCGTCAAATCTCAACTCCGAACGGAAGACAAGTATAGATATAATGAATCTCAATTACTGTTTAAGAACGATAAGATATCACAGAACTTTATAACTAAAGACTAAACAACAACAATTTATAAACTACTAAATAATAATGTCTCAAACAAACTTAAATACAAACTCGTATCTCAAGTTATTACATTTCAAGTTCTAAAACATGAAAACTAAACCAATCTACTAGCTATTCTCCCGATCACTCCTGAGTGTCGGGGCCATAGGTAGCTAAGCCATCTCCTGCTCCAAGGCAAGTAGGGCAAATGTTCTTAGGACAATCATCTGTAATATTTTCAACAGGTCCAGTCAGGACAGGAACGAGTACAATTCATCAAGAAATTCCAAGTAAATGACAAAGAACTGTAAAATAGTTATAGACAGTTTTATTGATGAACATGGTAGTTTGTATACAGGTAGTGATGTAGAGAAGCAGTTAAGGTACAATGAAAGTAAGGTAACTAAACAAGAGAAGAATCATAGCAATGAAGACTGTAAATAGAGACTAGCTGAACCAGGGTAACATGATAAAAGTCCAGAGGATATAATATGAGTCAAGTGTAATCCTAGTGTGAGTCTAATACAAGATGAGTCGAATGTGATTCTAATCATTGTTCTAATAAGGTGATTCGAATAAGGTGATACGAATAGTGATTCGAATAGTAGTCAAACAATGATTCGAATAAATTCTCCAAGTGTGTTTTAAAATACCGAGATCGACATGTAAACGGCTGTAGGTAATACGACACACCACACACTCGCGAAGTGTGGGATGGCTATCGTTCGAATATCATTCACAGAGGGGTAATTATAATAGGGGGATATGTCTACATGTCTAATCAGTATTTTCCTGCCCAGTCTAATACAAGTGAATCCGTAATCCAATACATAAGACGATTATAAGTCCAACCAGCATATGAAGATACGAATAGGTGGTTCGAATAGTGATTCGTATGGTGATTCGAATAATAAAGGTAAGACGAGTAAGTATGTGTGTCGCATACATGGATTCAGAAAAAACAATACGTGTTTGTAACAAGAATCAAATAGAACTAACTAGAACTGAAGTACAGTAATTGACAAGTAAATGAAAGAATTATCAGAGAATGTACTCGCCTAATACTCTGAAAAGAGTAATGTAATATCAGATGTCTGCACCAGAGTCACAATGTCCTAAATAGAGCAGTATGGGTTATAATGTGTTTAAAACAAGGTAAATAAAATCTACGATACAATCTACATGATTTCTGGGTCAATCTAGGTCAAAGTCAACTCTAAGTCAAACATGGTCAACTGTCTAGGTCAAACTAGGTCCAAGTCAACTAGGTCTAAGTCAGTCAACTCAAGTCTAAACAACCACCCATAGGTCACTCTAACACTAGGCTATATACCAAATAGATTCAATATATAAATATATATATTCATGCATATAGAGGCATACATTGGGTACTACCTTATCATTGAGCATACATTGTATATCATTCTATATTACATTACATGGCATTGAGGCACACAACATGCATACATTACATATACCAATGCATTGATAGTGCATTACATTGCCTATATGCATATCTTTATTACAATATTCATAACATATATGAATGCAACCTTAAGTACATATTTCTGCATATCTAACATTTAGTTTAACATACATGGGATACCTACATTATATATGTGGATACATAGCATTACATTCATGTATATATAGGTACATATATATACATATTTAAAAGAGGGAAAGAAGAGACTGAAATGTGTGAGATGTGAAATAGGTTAGTGTATATTATGGAATGTGGTACATGAATGTATGGACTGTAATGTGATACAGGGACTGAACTCTAATGAGATGTAGGCTGATTTTGA
The DNA here is from genome assembly GCA_029216955.1 of Iris pallida. Taxonomy (NCBI): domain Eukaryota; kingdom Viridiplantae; phylum Streptophyta; class Magnoliopsida; order Asparagales; family Iridaceae; genus Iris; species Iris pallida. The sequence goes on from JANAVB010041416.1 coordinate 13,759,091, forward strand.
TGTTCAAGTAATTGGTCATATATATGAGCATTTGGAAAGACTAACAATGATGAATTGGATAGGTTGTGTGTGTTCAAGTGACTGGAATTCAGTGAATTATTCTCAGAAATTCAAGAAGGTAGTAAATGTGTGTGGGTGAATGATATATGGTGTGTTCTAACACTAGGTGTGTGTTTGGGATGATCTCAGGTTTCATTTCAGTTACCTGGGTTTATTTCTCAGGTTATCTTAATGGTAAAAAGTCCAACATCTTAGTTAACAATGAATTCAAATTTAACATATAACAGTTAACATCTCAACAAGCAGTCCAAACCCCATTCACAATGTCTATACCATTCTCAGGTTTCAGGGATTTGAATCTCAGTTTCTATTTCAGTGAACTATCACTATTAGAACAGTGTATACCCAATCTCATAACTGGAATCTCAGGTAAATACTAACTCAAAACCCCAATTCTCCTTAACCCAAAACTGTGAACTCAAAACTCTACATACAAACCATCATTAAACTCAGATTTTATATATAGGTAATCTCAGGAAACTGATAGGAAATCACAGTTTCTATAAATCAATTTCCCAGGTTTTTTATAATCTACATTTCATTTCTTTCAATAACCTTCAGTCTTTAACAGGTTAATTTCGAAAACCCCCACCCTACTACTTCAAATTGACACAACCCATTCCCTTTTTAAAACTCAAATGAAAGCACACTTCAAAATAAACCTGGAGCTTATTAAAACATCAAGGTGCATAAAAAAACCCAAATCTAACTCATTCTCAAAATCCCAAAACTGTGAATATGACAGTTCACTGATATTCGAATTCAAGGGTTCAAATTCGAATCACAACCATTCAAATTCGAATCACAATTAGGTGAACCTAGTGTACAGACCTAGGGATATGTTAGGCATGTCCACGTGTCCGTTCGTGTCCAGAAATTAGGACACAAACGTGTCAAAACACAGAAAAACAAATGTATCAATAAACAACATTATTAATCCTCGTGCACGTGTGTCGATCGATCCAGGACACGACACAGACATCCAAGTGTCACGTGGACGGGTCAGAGGGTAGAGGGGGTCGTGGTCTAGGGGTGTATAATCCTGATACATCATCTCGTGTCCACGTGTCAACGAAATTCGCGCGTATCAGTGAGCTTTTACGCGCGTGTGTGTGTGTGTGCACGACCCGTGCCGATTGAATATCTCTCAAAATACTCGATGATATTACCTAAAATTTTGTGTGCACAGTGTCAGTCATTTCCCGCACCCACACGCAAAACTTCATGTGTCGGGGTGCCGTGTCGTGTCTGCTAGGACACCCGAGCAGCAGGACACTGTACGACAGTGTCGTACAGTGTGCTCGTGTCCATTTTGGACACGGACACGGGCCTAAATCATGCTCAGTCCATTTGATTTGTGATCTAAACTTAAAAACCTATTTTTTCATTCAATTAGTTTTTGAAATTAATACCTTTTAATTCTCACAAGCATTTCATCGAACACGTTATTAAATAAACCGATACGTGTCCGATACGGACACGAAATGGATACGAACTCCTACCAAACTTGGGCTACACCTAGGGGAACCCTAAATGAATGCATCTATGAAGAAAAATCATGATTTCAATGGGTGTAGATAGGTTTACCTATTGAGAGCTAGAATCTTAATGTAAAGAGCCTCAATTCGACGTCTTCCTCGATTTTCTCCGGTTCAACCGTCCTCGAACCTTGCTAGCAAGCACCCACTAGTATCCTCTACTGTTGGGAATGATGATGCAATTGATTTGACTCAATTTGGCCTCAATTTGGATTAATTGGAAGAGTTTAGGGAAGAACAAGGTAGGGCTTTTTTTCTAGGTTTTGTAGAGGAGGCAATTATTTCTTAAGTGGGATACTTATAGGAGGAAGGGGGCTTGTATGGCTGTTGAAAACATTAGGGTTAGGGTTTTAGATGAGTGGTTGAGGTTCCTCCACCCAATTTCCAAGCTTCCTATTGGTCCAAGGCTTCTTTTCACAAATATCTTAAAAAGAAAATATCCTTCCTAATAATATCTAGATATTACTAACCTTGGCACTTAGTAGGAATGTTCTAACCTTAATTTTAACCTCATGACTAATCTAGGTTAGGTTAACTTCTAGGTTATGGCTTCACTAAAAGACCAGCACAATATTTAATTAATATAAACTACAAATTCATAAAATTGTCAAAATGACCAAAATACCCTTAGGCTAAAAATTGGTAATATGAAATTCTAATCACGTGACTAGGCTCCTTTGGTCATGGTTATTCTCTAGGCTTAGCAATACTAGGGTTTAACTAGTTAACCATCAAAATCACCAATCAACATTTTAAATAGTTTTAAATTAATTAAAAATCACCAAAAATCATAATATGATTTAAATATCATTATTAAATGATTATAATTATAAAATTTCAAAATTTCCCTTATTTGGAAAACTGGGTGTTACAATCTATCCTCTTCATGCAATCATTATTTTATTTAACTTAATCGCCTCTATGTTAAGTGAAATCCCATGCCGTGGATCATGGTAATTCATAATGAGTACTTTTGTACGGGGTACGGTATACACAACTCTATAACGATACCCGTACGGTTAGGTTGTAGGTCTTACATAGCGTAATGCAACAATCAAAACTAACTACGAAATAATCATGCCTTGACCATAAAGTACACATGCTGCTTTTGTAGAAAAATAAATTGAAGCCTGCACGTGCCTGTATGCCAATATTTGGAATCAGCCAGTCGATTACAATAGTTTATAGTTAATATGAACGTGTCTCATTCATTCAATTCAATAAGACGACTAGCCAGTCTCTTAGTTCCAACTAGGAACGCATGATCAATTTTTAGTCAAGGTCATAATCAATGCCTATCAACGTCAATTAATGTCAATTCGGGACAAGAATCAGCCAAAAAGGCATTATGGGCTAGAGTTTATGCGGACGGGAAATTATTGGTTCATGCGGCTGATTTAAAACATGCATATGCGGCTAAGAAATAACAAGTCTATACGGCTGGGGATAGGGGCCCTATGCGGCTCGGGTCCCGAACTCATGCGGCTGGGATTTGAGTCTCATGCGACTGAGAATGACAAGTCACATGCGGCTGGGAATAGCAAGTCACATGCGGCTCAGAATTAACAAAGCCTTATGCGGCTGAGAAAGCTAAGCGCTTATGCGGCTGAGAAAATCATGTTCTCATGCGGCTAATGAGCTTCATGTGGCTGGAAATAACATGCGGCCATGCGGCTGAGAAAAATATTAGGTCTATGCGGCTGAAGGAACTTATCCTGATGCGGCTGAAAATGTCATGCCCTATGCGGCTGGGGTTCACCCGGCCTTATGCTGCTAAGAAAGACAAGTCTATACGGCTGAAATAACACAAGCTTATGCGGCTAAGAACTATAAAGTCTCATGCGGCTGAAATAACACGAGCTTATGCGGCAGAGAGATCATGTTCTCATGCGGCTGAGAAATGACTGAATGCATATGCGACTGCGAATCACCAAGCCTATGCGGCTGAGAACTAATAAGCGCTTATACGGCTGGAAAATAAGTCAATGCCACGTGGCCAAGACTCCCTGCGGCCAGCATTTTATGCGGCCAGAACTTCATGCGGCTAACACTTTATGCGGCCAGGATACTTCATGCGGCCAACACTGTTCTTTTTCTCCAATTTTCGAGAACAGAACCATGGAAGCCATTGTTTCCAACCTCTCTAAATCCTTTATTCCAAGCCTAACTCTGGACTTCTATAGGTCAAAATAGGGTAGAACGAAATTTTCTACAACATGGAACCATCAAAACTTGAAAAATAACAAAGTTACTAGATCAAAACCCAAGAAATTGAAAAATACAAACAAGTTCAGATCTACACAAAATGAGCCATGGAAATTGTAAATACTAAATACTAAAGAGACTTAAGATCAAGTAAGGAAGATGATGGAAGAATAATACTGGGGTTCCATCATGAAGCAAGTTGGCACTTGCCTATGCGGCTGGGTAGGTGGGGGAGGATTTATGAGGAAGAAGAAGAGTTATGAGAAGAAGTAATGACGAGAGAGAAAAGGGGATGGGGCTTTAAATGAAGAGGGGGTAGGTGGGTTCATGTTGAACCACCCGATGGCTGGAAAATAAACCAACTCAGGCCGAAGCAAAGCAGAAATTAAAATGCTGAAAGTAAAATTGCGAGAAAATTAATTAACGTGAATTAAAGGAATTTAAATACAGAACAATACATGATAAATATTAAATAAATACATTCAAGCAGTACACGTATTAAAATACGTATTCTGGGAACGGAAAGTGACATCTCTATCCTCCTTAAAAAAATTCCGTCCTCGGAATTTCAAATCTAAGCAAGATATAAACATCAGGGTCAAACTAATCTAAGTACAAGTAATTTAAGCAAGCAATCATTTTACAATATCAATAGCAAGTAATACATCTATGTTTATCTATCTATGATATTAAGCAGTTCTATCCATAGGGTGACAAGCATGCGGAGTTGAGACAGTCAAGGTATACGGAAAAAAATATACCTTGTGAGTCAAACAGGTGCGGATACCATGACCGGATATCATCCTCACGTTCCCACGTTGACTCTCCTAAGGAATGATGACCCCAAGTAACACGGACAAGGCTAATTGTTCGGTTCTTGAGTACCTTCTTCCTTCGGTCCAAGATAGACACCGACTGTTCCTCGTAAGACAGGTTGGTACCAACAAACAGCTTAGAATGATCGAGGATATGGCTTGGGTCCGATACATACCTACGCAACTGAGATACATGAAACACATCATGCACCTCTCGTAACGAAGGTGAAAGTGATAAACGATAAGCAACATCGCCTATCCTATCAAAGATAGCAAATGTGCCTACGTATCACGGACTCAACTTTCTACGAACGCCAAATCTAATGACCCCACGGGTAGGTGAGATCCGCAAGAACACGTGGTTACCAACAGAGAATTCTAGCGGCCTACGATGCTGGTCTGCCCAATGAAGATACCGATCTTGCGCAACTCGAAGTCGCTCTCTAATTTCCTTAACCACTTTAACTGTCTGAACAATCATTTCTGGGCCTAACATCTTCCTCTCTCCGATATCATCCCATGCTAGTGGCGACCTACACTTCTTACCATATAGTGCTTCAAATAGCACCATCTGGATACTGGCTTGGTAACTGTTGTTGTACGAGAACTCGACTAAGTGCAGGTGGCTCTCCTAAGATCCTCCAAAATCTAGGGTGCAAGCTCGCAATATATCTTCTAAAGTCTGAATTGTTCTTTCTAATTGCCCGTCCGTCTGTGGAAGGTAAGCCGTACTAAATCTTAACTTGGTACCCAGACTATGATGTAAGCTCTTTCAGAAATGTGATGTAAAGTGGGTATCTCTGTCTGACACAATACTGACAGGGACTCCATGCTGCCTGACTATTTGCTGTATATACAACTCTGCTAACTTTTCTGTGGATTGCCCTACTCTAAAAGAAAGAAAATTTGCCACCTTTGTAAGCCGATCTACTATTACCCAAATAGCATCTTTACCACTTGGCAATCTCGGTAAACCGGTCACAAAGTCAATTGTGATGTGTTCCCACTTCCATTCTAGAATAGAAAGCGGTTGTAATAATCCGGCTGACCTCTGCTGTTCTGTCTTCACTTGCTGACATACCAAGCAACGGGAAACGAATCTAGCTATCTCCCTCTTCATCCCGTTCCACCAGAAGTGCTGCTTGATATCTTGGTACATCTTGGTTCCTCCAGGGTGTATAGAATACTGAGAACTGTGAGCTTCTGTCATAATCTCCTGTCTGATATCTCCACTAGGCACACATAGGCGTGATCCAAACCTAAGTGTACCATCTTTATAGATTTGTATCTTCTTTTTGAGTCCTGACTCACATTCTGTCCTAAGCTTCTGAATCCTCGGATCCTGTGCCTGAGCTGCCTTGATCCTGTCTACTAAGTCAGATTGAACTTATAGACTTGCCAGAATTCCTACATCACTGGGAAGCATAACCTCGATGCCCATCTCCTGAAGGTCTTCTAAGATATATTTCTGTGTTGTCAACATAAATGTGCCGCCTCTTCTGCTAAGAGCATCTGCTACCACGATAGCCTTGCCTGGATGATAATGAAGCTCCACGTCGTAATCCTTGATCAGCTCTAACCAACTTCTCTGCCTCATGTTCAGCTCCTTCTGAGTAAAGATGTACTTCAGAATTTTGTGGTCTGTGTACATGTCCACTCGATCACCATATAAGTAATGCCTCCATAGCTTCAAAGCAAATACTACTGCCGCCAACTCCAAGTCATGAGTTGGGTAATTCTTCTCGTGGTCTCGAAGTTGCCTAGATGTATACGCTATCACCTTCCTATGTTGTATGAGGACGCACCCAAGTCCTTTTCCTGACGCATCACAATACACAGTAAAACCTCCGGGTCCAACTGGCAATGTAATAATAGGTGCTGATATCAACTTCTGCTTCAAAGTCTCAAATGATGTATGGCATTCTACCGACCAGACGAATGGTACGTCCTTCCGTGTCAAGCGGGTCATGGGTGCTGAAAGCCTTACAAAATCTGATACGAACCTTCTGTAATATCCTGCCAATCTTAAGAAACTCCGTACATCAGCTACGGTCTTGGGTACTGGCCAACTCTCTACTGCTTCTACCTTCTTAGGATCCATCGCTATTCCAGCTCCTAATATGATGTGACCCAAAAATGAAATATGATCCGTCCAGAACTCATACTTGCTGAGCTTGGCATACAACTGGTTCTCTCTCAGAACCTGTAATACTTTTTTGAGGTGATCTTCATGCTCCTCCTCACTCGCTGAATATACGAGAATGTCGTCGAGGAACACACCGACAAACTGGTCTAAGTATGGAATAAAGATGCGGTTCATCAAATCCATAAATATTACTGGAGTATTGGTCAAACCAAACGGCATTACCAAGAATTCATAATGTCCATGCTTTGACCTGAATGCTGTCTTGGAAATATCCTTCTTCCGAACCCTCACTTGATGATACCCTGAACGAAAATCTATCTTGGAGAAAACTCTAGCTCTGTTCAACTGATCAAACAAGTCATCAATCCTGGGTAATGGGTAGTTGTTCTTCACTGTTGCCGCGTTAAGCTTCCTGTAATCGATGCACAATCTGGATGACCCATCCTTCTTTCCCACAAGTACTACTGGTGTTGTCCATGGTGATACGCTAGCTTGGATGAACTTCTTCTCCTTCAATTCCTCTATATACTGATATACCTTGGCCTGCTCTGAATCCGCCATTCTATAAACTCGATCGGATATCGGTTTACTTCTAAGTACCAATTCTATGCTGAACTCAATATCTCTAACCGGTGGTAGACCGGGAAGTTCTTCAGAAAATACGTCTAGAAACTCTTCAACTACCTTCGAAACTTAAACTTCTTCCATTACCGTTACTACTCCCTGTTCTTGCTGAGTTGCCACTGATCTGACTAAGGTGAACCGCTTCATGCCTGGAATATCAAAAGATACACTCCCTCTATGACAATCTATTATCGCATGACTGTCTTTCAGCCAGTTCATGCCTAAGATAACGTCAAAATTTCCAACAGGAAATTCTATCAACCGGGCGGGTAAGGAATGCCCGCAAACTACAACGCTATATGCTACGATAATCCTACTAACTCCTACGAGCCCATTGCCAGTGAGTATATTCAACCTCCCTGGCAATGCCTCGAACTCCATTCCTAGTCGTATCGCAAATTGTACAGATATAAATGAGTGTGATGCTCACGAATCAAACAATGCTACTGCGGGATATGAGGCGACGAGAATGTTACCTGCTACAACATC
>JANAVB010041416.1:13771967-13811967 GCA_029216955.1 Iris pallida
GCTATGTTCTGATGGCTTCGCCCCTTTCGGGCAGTCGGGATCTCAATACTCCTGCTGGCCGGTTATTCTGACCCCTTACAATCTGCCACCATGGATGTGCATGAAGACTCCTTATATGTTCTTGACTGCTATCATACCGGGTCCCAAAAATTCGACGAAGAATATCGATATATATTTACAGCCGTTGGTGGATGAGCTGAAACAGCTGTGGAAGATCGGCGTCACGACCTATGATATTTCCAGGAAACAGAACTTTCAGATGAGAGCTTCACTGATGTGGACAATCAATAATTTTCCCGTATACAGTATGCTGCCGGGATGGAGTACTCACGGCACCATATCTTGTCCGATATGCATGGAAAATAGTAAGGCGTTCCGCCTTAAGCATGGAGGAAAAACTTCTTTCTTTGATTGTCATCGTCAATTTCTGTCCGCGAGTCATCCTTGGAGAAAGAACAAGGACGCGTTCAGAGCTGGAAAACAAGAATTTTCTCATCCGCCTGCCAGATTATCGGGATACGATATTTGGAAAGATGTAAAGGACTTGCCCACTGTAATGGAAGATCCATCGAACAATCGTGTCGATGGGTTCGGACAAAGGCATAACTGGACCAAACGGAGTATCTTCTAGGACTTGCCTTATTGGAAAGATAATCTTATAAGGCATAATCTTGATGTTATGCATATCGAAAAGAATGTGTTCGATAATGTCTTCAATACCGTCATGGATATTAAAGGAAAGACGAAGGACAATCCAAAAGCAAGACAAGATATTACCGAGATATGCAAGAATCCTTTTCTGAACTTGATATAAAGGGGAGCTGGTGGACAATTAAGTAAGCCGATAGCACAATACACATTGAGCAAGGAAGATAGATTAATAATCTGCAAGTGGATATCTACTTTAAGATTTCTCGACGGCTATGTGTCGAATTTGTCTAGATGCGTTGATCTCAATGAACGCAAGCTAACAGAAATGAAGAGTCATGACTGCCACGTGTTTATGGAAAGATTACTGTCCATTGCTTTGAAAGAGTTGTTGCCTTCTGCTGTATGGGTTCCGTTGGCCGAACTATCTATATTTTTTAGGGATATTTGTTCAACTAAGTTGACTGTGCAACACATGGTTGAACTTGAGGAGAAGATTATCTTAACAATTTATAAGTTGGAGAAAATATTTTCTCCTGGCTTCTTCGACAGCATGGAGCATCTACCGATTCATCTAGCATACGAAGCCCGTGTCGGTGCATCTGTTCATTATCGATGGATGTACCCATTTGAAGGTACATAAAAATCAATATAATTTAAGTTGAACTTCAGTGGGTTTTAAAATTCATTCTTAATTTTCAAGATAATTTGTCTCTCTAGATACCTACACCATCTAAAGAAGAAAGTTGGCAACAAGGCTCATACAGAGGCTTCGATATACGAAGCATATCTTATCGAAGAGGTGTCAAACTTCTGCTCCATTTATTTTGATACTAGTCATGCTAACTGAATCGGTCATAGGGTATCAAGGCTCATACAGAGGCTTCGATATGTATACTAGTCACGCTAACTGAATCGGTCATAGGGTATCAAAACACACAAGCAGTCTAGGGTGCTAAACAAAAGTTACAAAAACAACAACCCATCAAAACTGTAAGGCAGTCTACCATCCTATATAGAAACTGGTACTCATCATAATAATAATAAAAAGTAAGTACCCATTATCTTTAAAGGGTTCAGAAAAAGAAAATCAAAATCAAAATTAAAGAATGAAAGCCAATTGCATGGAAATCCAATCACAGTATATACAGAGCGTTAGAGAGGGAAAAACTAGCATTATGTGTATAGGGACATGTTCATATGGTTAGATAGTAGGCGTGCGTATACGTGAATACATATGAAATTGTATATAAAAAATTGGGTTCCAAAACAACAGCTATCAAGTTACACTAATCATGGCATTTTTTTTTGTAAGAATAATAGCAAGAAAGAAATAACGATAAAAATCTGTTTTGCTTATCTATTTAAAGAAGAACTATTTTTTTTTTGAAATCCAGAGCTAAATTTTCAAATCCAAGATAAAGTCTAGCAAAATCATCGATTCATTGTATTAAGAAGAAACTCATAGCAAGAAGTTACGCAAAGGTTTATAAAAATAGGCAACCTACTCTTAAGTTAAATAATGAGAAGCAAACAAAACAAAACAATTAATAAAAAAAAATATTTTTTTTGAAGGACAGAAACAAAAGTAGAGAAACGTGTTCGAAAACATTTAAAGTAAAATCTGATAATCATATGCGTCTATCCAGAATCATGGTACTCTAAATCCTCGTCATACTAGTAAGCAAGGCTACGATAATCACAGAGTCCTCGACTTTGGCACATACCTCTAGAATCATGGTATTTAACATTTTCGCGATGCCGCGCGCTTGGCTGCGAAAACCTTAAATTCCCACACCCGAGAAATAGATCCAAGTCAGACTATATGTCCTCACCATGCTGGCTAATATGACTGTAGAAGACTAGACTCCACAACTTAGATTACCTAGCCCATATAATTTCATCTTGACAAAATTAATTTAAATCAACAATGAATACTCAAAAATCAATTCAATTTATCAACGAACATCAAAATCCAAAAGTGAACAAAATCCATAAAAATACAACTCGGATGCAACAGCTATCATCAAAATTTAAAATTCAATAATCATCCTTCAAAATCAATAAATACAAACTCAAATTCAATAATAATCCATCAAAATCAAATTCAATAGCAGAAAGTAAAGATAAATCAATCAAGGAAAAAAGAGTTTTCAAATCGAAGTTAAATAAGATTCTCAAGGGTCATCCCGGGAATCTCTCAAGGGTCCTAACTGTGATTGAGTACCATCAAAATATATCCTAATCCTACTGCAGGCTGTAGTGGTACTCTAGTTCGAATACCACTACACTTTAGTCTCGACCTGCATGGGCCACCACTAAAAATGTGTCACGACCCGCACCCTAGGGTTAGGGCACGAGAACGTAACAACGCCCAGCCTACGCCGCAGTGTCGACGGTAGAACGCTGTCCTAGGTCTCAATGCATACAACAGTATAAGACTAAACAATTTATACTCCCCGAATGGGGGTGACATAGCAGATACAGTCTCAATCACATCTAAGGTAGAGCATATGAGGATAGATGAAACATAAAATCCAAAAGAGGTACAACAGAGGGAAATCTAAGTGTCTAAGATACAAACTCAGAAATACATCTCAAAACTCAAATACAGTAATCCACAAAATAAATACAACTCCAGACAACTGAGAATAGCTAACTAAACAACCTCTAATGTGTCTCCTCTAGGCTAGCAGGCACCTCCAAACTATCTGTAAAATTTGTCAACGTATCCTGTCAGGAAAATGAGCAAGTACAAACACCAACAGCAGTTCCATGTGAATTGACAAATACTATAAGAGACAGTAATAATGAAATACAAGACAAAGAGTATAGGCGACTTGGGAACCATTCGAAAGCCGAGTTACAACCCTTAAACCAAACAAGGACCGGGGTTGTAACCCTTCTTTCGAACAGAACCTAGTCCCATCATCATGGTACAGTATAAAAGGCAGGTAGAGCATATGAGAAATGAATCATAACATGGTGAAAGTACAATAAGTAAAGGTGAACTGGAATGTAAGATATGACAACAATAAATAAAAAGTGATTTGAATTATTCGAGCGATATGTGATCGGCTAGGGAATCATGGTAGGGTTATCCACTTGGCCCGACAATCACATGAAAATCAGGAAAGGGTCATGCCGGCCAACCTGGATAACATGGACATGGAGTATCTGCTACACCCTACGTGAGGTGAGGGTGGCACTAGCAAAATAGTGACATGGGGCTTTGATCACATAACCTCTAATAATTCCCCCAATATATCCCCCGAATAGTATCACGGATCTGGACATGGCATGTCATGACACGGGGTTCGGGAGTAGGTGATCAGCCTACTCCCAATATGTGTCTATATAAGTACAGGAACACGGAAATGTCTCATACCCATATACCAAGAAAGTCCAAGAATAACATCTGATGTCAGGATCCCGTATACTAGTCCGTGAACCGTCGTGTCAGGAATCAAGTATAACACTACGACTGAATCGGATATAGTAGATATCAAGACAATGAAAACTATCAGTGAATGTACTCGCCTGTGGTCCTGAGCTGATAAGTATAGAGGGTCCAACTGAAGCCACAGAGTCCTATTTAAAGCAACACAGGTTACAAGGTGTTCAAGTTATATTAAAAGAGTCTCTATAAACAATCTATTTTATTCTAGGTTTTTCTAGTCAAATTAACCCTAGGTCAACTCCGGTCGATAATCTAGTCAAACTAGGTCAAGCGTTGACTTACAGTTGACTTTGGGTCAACTGGTCAACTTTGGTCAAGCAGGGTCAATCTAGTCTAATTATTAAAGAATAAAGTGTACTTCGTTATTTGTACGTCGAAACTTACGACACGCAAACCGAGATAAAAATATCAACGGTAAAGTTGATAATCTTATTATGGTGATCCACGTGCCCATCTTGTCAATTTCAGCGATGTGAGATCACTGGAATTGACAGAGCTCAGTTTCGTTGTACTAATCCCGAAATACGAGCATTATATGAATTAATTATTAATTAATTATAACAAGGCTAAACTTAGAGAAACTATCAACAAATATTGTCGGACGATGAAATGAACATCGCCAACGTGTCCAGAATAGTCAAATTAGCTAGGATAGCCTACCCATCGGTCCAATTTGGACACAAGGGCAAAAAGGTAATTTCGGGTCAAAACGGTGTCCGTGTCGGAGCCGTTTTGCACCGAAAAACATACAAAAAAACAAGTCAATAAAATATAACAAATTATATGTCCACGAAACCATAATGACGATACGAATCCAACGGTATCTCTAGAATTGGATTCCGTTGACCCGATCTCAATTTGGCCCGTTGACCAGAACTTGGAATTCCGGTTTACACGAAAATGCGGGCCGGAGCCAAAGTTCTCAAAACTCAGCAAACTACATGTCAACGAGTCCAGAATGACGATACGAACTCAACGGTATATCCGGAATTGGATTCCGATGAGCCGATCTCAAAATGACCCGTTGGCCCGGATATTGGTATCCGACTTGCACCGAAATGCGTGCCGGACCCAACGTCCACCAAAACATAGCAAATTATACGTCAACGAGTCTAGAATGACGATACGAACTCAAGGGTATCTCCAAAATTGAATTTCGATGAGCCGGCGTCAAAAAGTCCCGTTGACCCAGAAAGTGGGACCCGCTTTGTACCGAAATGCGTGCCTGGGCCCACGTTCTCCAAATCTAACAAATTTTATATGAAAATATGCCAGAACGACGCCACGAATCTAATGGTGGTATCAAAAATGAAATCTGGAGTCCCGTGTTCAAAAATAGAATTTTACAAGTTAAAAATTACGAATTCGGACGACCAACTTTGGCGTCGAATTCAACCAATCAAACAAGCTCACAATGAAACAAAACTGGAGGGTAGCAAGAGGGTTATACCAGCTTCGCACCGGAACTGGTAGCACGCTAAACGGAGCTGCGGTGGACGAGATACAAGCTGACGAAGTTGGCCCCGCGAAACTGTCCAAATTAAATACAATTTAAACGGTCAACTTGGTGGCCGGTTTTCATGTATCAAACGATAAAATTAACGGACGAAATTCGACAGGGATAAAGGTGGATATACCAAGATTGCGATGGAGCGAAGAAATTGCCGATCTAACGGTCAGATCTCCAGGAAAATGCGCACGAAGTTGCTGCGATGGGGCAATAAAACGAACTTCATTTCGCGTGCGTCACGACGGGATGTCGACGTAAACGCACGAATCGCCTCGACGGCACGTCCCGGAGGACGGTGGCCGTCAGGGACTGCTCGCCGAAGCTTGACGCACGGCCAGGGGGGCCACGGCGGCCCACGCGGCGGCGCGGCGGCACACGTCGGCGGCCCGCGCGCGCTCGCGTGCGCGCGCCTGCGTGCACTACAATATTTGCTGCCGTTGCTGCTGTGCTCGCGCGGGAGGCTGCACCCTAGCCCGGCGAGGCAGGGGGCGGCGCACGGCCAGCCTACCACGACGACGAGGGGCAGCCATGCGAAGGTGGCCCATGGGTGGCGGGCTGGAATGTAGGTGCGGTGGAGGAGAGATGATGAGATGAAGGAGGAGGAAAGAAGGAGAGGTGGAGGAGAAAGGTGGTGGTGGCCGACGGTGGATGGCCGGCCAGGGGTGGTCAGCCATGGAGAATGGTTAGGCCATGGCTCGGGTTGGAGGAGGCTGGGTTTTGAAGGAGGGGAGAATGGTTGCTGTTATGGGTGTGGAGTGTAGGAAAAGTTGTAGGGAAAAAATTAAAGGAAGAGAGAGAAAGATAGAATAAGAGAGACAGAGAAAGAGATTGCTTTTCCACACATTTAGGGCCGGCCATGTGGGAGTGTGGGAATGCATGGAAATTAATGGTTGGGATTAATGTAGGAAGATCAATGGCCATGATGGAAAATAGGAAAATAGGTAATTCCAAAAGGATTAAATCAAGCAAAATTTCCCATTAAATAATATAAATAGATAAAATAAGAAATTAATATTTTTGGGCAATAAATATGAGGGTGTCCCGATGGAGGGCAACATGGAGCTGGACTGGGCTCGGTGGAGCCGGATTGGATCAAAACTGGACATTACGCGAAAATCGAATTAAAATTAGGAATCGATGATCATGGGCAAATAAGTAGCACATGGGAATTCCAATAAATGGGACACAAGTAGCAGACGGATAGTAGGCTCAAAGTGGGCCATGTCCATAGTTGGGGCTGACAGGTTTTGGTCGACAGGGGACCCACAAATCAAGTTGGAAGATGTATGTGACGCCGTGGAGTGAAATAAAATCGGGTCACATGTCGGGAAAGTTGTGCGAATCAATGGAGCACAAAATGACGTGTCTGAATGGGACACGAAGGTCATGGGTGACGAGCGTCTCGAGTAGATCATCAATGAGGAGTTGGTTTCAAGAAACTGACTGGTCTTGCACTCCCAATTTAAAAGTCATGGTAACGTGCTGAAAATGATCAAGGAAAAGAGTGGGAAAAATAAATAATAATCAAAGGGTCTAAATTGACCCGAAGTTCAGCGAAGCAGAAAGAGTACAAGGGAATAAGTTTGGATGGGACACTATATACCGTCATAAAGGTAATCATGTCCACTCCAAAACTCGTGAAGAAGATTTCCAGAATTGAACATCCCTGATACTCCAAATATCAATGGCACAGAAAAGCACACTTAAGGAAAATAATTCAATAAATTATTTAATGAAACCAATAAATCAGAAAATAAAATAAAAAAAAAAATCAACTCGAAATTCAGGGTGCTCACAGTGGGCCCCGGAGTACCCCCATACTCGGTTCCATCCGGTTACTGGAGAGTACATGCGCGGACCCGCAGATCCTCCGACGGTACCAGAGAGGCCGAGAGGCGAGTTCCGACGAGAGATATGGCCCGCGGGGACCTCGTAAGTAAATTTAAGATAATTTATTAAATTTCTTTAATTTATTCAAGTTAATAATCCAGTCGTTTCTTCTTTGTAGGTTTTTTTCCGTTTAATGTTGCCAGGGCTCTTGGAGAAATTATCAGGGCTAACTTCCATGGTCCCTACCTCAACTTTTCGTCGGTGCCCCCAAACTTGAAGTACGTCTGGCTCGACGAGTTGAGGGTATATATCTATATCTTCTGGTTAATTATTAGTTACTCTTTAATTAACCATTTTTTAAATTATATGATAATTGAATTTGTATGTTAGACGACGTACTGGTGGCCCCCCTATCGCGAGGACGCGATCCGCAGGACCTACAGAAGCGCTGCCTCGAAGAAGATACGAGATATGATTCATGACCTGAAAATGGGGCAGACGAGGCCGAATTGGATCCGGCAGGACTATTACGAGGACCTCTTAGATATGATGAATACTCCTGCGTACAAAGAGAAATCGGGGAAGGTGAAGGCGAACGACGGGCCGCGGGGCTTCATACGAGGGGATCAAGGCCCCACGCAGCGACGCTTGCAGATCTGGTGAGATACCGTAAATTTATTTCACTATCGAATTAGGTATTATTAATATACGGAGTTAATTAAGTTCTACGAAAATTTCGTATACAGACCCAACGGGCGGTAAAGGAGGAAAGTGCGCCAGAATCAGACACCAAGCACGACGTGTTCCAGCATACGCACAAGAGACAGAAGGACAGAAACTTTATCGATGAGAGGGCCAAGGAGACTGATGTAAGTACTTATGTTTATGAGATTTACGTTAGAATTAAAAGTATTCAGACTATAACTTAGGTAAACTTAGGATTCATACTTAACTTAGTAAAATATAGGATTTAGATTACAACTTAGGTAAATCTTATAATATAAACACATTCATTTGATAGGCTGCGTATCGTGAGGCCCTTAGTCGGGCTCAGTTAACTGACACCGAGGATGTCGGTGAAACGACGCCCGCCTGGACGGCCTCTTCTTTGGTCGCTCGCAATGACTTGTTCGTAGATACCGTCGACGGCTTTAAGAAAGGGTATCTGTACGGAGTCGGCTCCCTAGGGCCGTTGCACATGGCGACTCAGATATTTCTACCGACACCGCCTCCTCCCGCGACCCCGGCAGACGATGATGTTAGGTCACAGCTTACGCAGCTGCACGAGGCGGTATCGTCCTTGCGGGAGGAAATTGCCACGTACTTTCCTCCTCCGTCTGCTGCTGCCGGTCCGTCTGCTGCTGGTGTCGGTCCGTCTTCTACTGGTGCCGGTCCGTCGACTGCTGCTCCTGGTCCTTCTTCCGTCGGTCATCTTTCTTTCAACCCGACTGCCCCTCTGGTACTGCCTACGACTGTGACGGCACTCCTTGATCTCATGTCGCCAGAGCAGCTACGCGGACTTCCGAGCAGTGTCTTCGAAGGCTTGCCGCCGTACCTAGTGGAGCAGTATTTTCGTCGGGCGCAGGAGGGATTACCACCACCGAACAATCGAACTCCTCCTCCTCCTTGAAGTATTGTAATTAAGAAAATTTAGAATATTTGTAGGAATTTTGGAATATTTGTGGGAATTTCGGATTATAACGACGAATATTAGTTTATGATTTTAGGATAATTGGTGTCTATTATATCTTGGTTTGGTTTGGTCTATGTGATTCTTGGATAATTGGTGTGCATTAAATTCGTATGTGCATATTTGGTCTATGTGATTCTTGGATAATTGGTGTGTATTATATATTTGGTCTATGTGATTGTTGGATAATTGGTGTGCATTATATATTGGTTTGGTTTATGCTTATTTGTGTGAACAGGAAAAGCTCTGCAATTTTTTTCAAAAATATCTCAGGTAGCGACGGACTAGTGACCGGTTAGCGACGGATGTTTCCAGTTTTCGACTACTGTTCGATGGAATATCCGTCGCTAACTGGAGATTTGAAACTGTTTCCAGTTAGCGACGGGTGGTCGACGGATTTGCGTCGGACAATCCGTCGCTAAGGTTCTGGAAATACCTAGTTCGACGGCATAGCGACAGAACATCCGTCGCCAAGGTTTTAGAAATGCATGACATTTCCAGAACCATGGCGACGGATTATCCGCCACTAGACAGTCGCTACGTCGACAGATGAGCGATGGAGTCGCGACGACATATCCATCGCCATGGTTCTGGAAATGTCAAGCATTTCCAGAACATGGTCGACGGATTATCCGTTAGGATTCTGTCGCTAATCCGTCCTTTGTTAGCGACGGCGATCGACAGAATAGCGACGGAATGATACACTCTGATACGCTGTTACGACGGTTTGTCGACAGACCGTTCCGTCGCTAGCGTCTACACAGTTCAGTATTTAATACTGGAAATCGACGAAAGACCGTCGGGAACTCGTCGCTAATGCATCGTATTGTGACGATGAAAACTCGTCGCTATTCCGTCGCTTGACGACTACTTAGCGACGGAGCTTTATTAGCGACGAACTGATTACCGACGGATGGGCGACGGACCTGGCCGTCGCTAAATCGACATATTTTGGTAGTGTTGGTTGAGTAGTACATTCTGCTCTTGCAACTGAGCGTGCATGCGCTGCTGGGCCAACATCTGGTGTTGCTGAGTAGCCATCATCCCTCTCATGATCTCCAGAAGGGCTGGTGTATCCACTTCCACAGGGGTAGGTGGAACTATTGGTGGCGTTGGAACCTCCGGATACTGCGGTCCAGCTGCTGGATCCACTATCACTTCTTCTTGGATAGTCTCCTGAGGTAGTACTGGCCCTTGATGATGCTGATCAACATGGTCATGTTGCCCATGTTGCCCTTGTTGTTGCTGTCCAGTTCTAACAGATGCGGACGAAGTGCCCCTAAGAAAAGGGACAAGAGAGCAATCAAACGACCGGACATGAAAGATCAAATGAAGTCGAAGGATATCGGAATGTCAAGCTAAGGTTGAGAACAACGAATCATGAGATCAAGAAGGAACATGTGTGATTGAGACATCCTATAAATTAAAACACCCCACAAGTCTGAAATAGACCTGCATGGGCCACCACTAAAACCTTGCCACGCCCCAGAACCAGAATATTGGAGAGCGGGAGAATGACTCAGCCAGCTACGTATTACGGGTAGATGAATACCGTATAATACGATCAATGCTATCTAAAAGACGAGGGGGTGCATACTACATAAAAGTTTCACTATGGTCACTTCACATCTATTGTCTCATTCATTCAAACAAGAAACAGAAATAGAGAACATGTAAGATAAAGCAGTAAGGTGTCCCAAACGCTCAGTCAAAATGTTCTTGATATCTGGCTTTACAAAACATAGCCAGATGATGTAGCAAAGTATACACAATTGTTTATCAGTTGCAGCCTGACTTTAGTTACAATGATACAAAAGTAATTACAAGACAATCCGACTAACATGTCGGTGCCAAACGACAAGTATAAAGTAAATAACAAAATGAGCGGAGAAGTAAGGAACCCACTCGAGTCCTCCTGTGATCATTCCTCTAGTATTGACCATCTTGGAGGTGGAAGTAAGCTGAGTCCTCGGGGACCGGCTCTAAATCTGGCCATGCAAAACCAGAGAGGTTAGACCTCTAATAGCAAGTACCGCAAGGAAGCACGATATGAGGAATTAAAACCAGTAATAAGAAAGATATGATAAATAGATCTATGCTTGCTACTAGGATTCACATAACATCACGACACTTCGAACCAACCTCCCAACCAAACAAGGACAAAAGTTGGCCTATCATGTCCTGACATTCTGATCATCTCTTAGTCAACAGAGTAGGTACAGTACACAGACAAATCAATTTAAACGGCCATTCAACTCCTACGGCTTGCTACTGTGAGTTCCAAGTTACCTTAGAAATATAAAATAGGGGTTCCTCAGTTCTTACTATGTACAAACAAGGCTAGTCTATCCAATCAATCAATTGCGCCAATCATGAATTAGACGAGTCCCAGCGGGACGCCCGTCATCAATATACAATATACAATAAATAATATAAGCAGATACCGCTCCCTGCCCGTGTGGCAGATTTGTAGTATCTGTGGGAACCAGCCGGCCTGTCGGGCACTAATAGTCCTAAAGAGGGCTGCCATGTAAGAACTTGGGAATCCATCCTCTCCATGCAATCATTATTTTATTTAACTTAATCGCCTCTATGTTAAGTGAAATCCCATGCCGTGGATCATGATAATTCATAATGAGTACTTTTGTACGGGGTACGGTATGTACAACTCTACAACGATACCCGTACGGTTAGGTTGTAGGTCTTACATAGCGTAATGCTACAATCAAAACTAACCACAAAATAATCATGCCTTGACCATAAAGTACACATGCTGCTTTTGTAGAAAAATAAATTGAAGCCTGCACGTGCCTGTATGCCAATATTTGGGATCAGCCAGTCGATTACAATAGTTCATAGTTAATATGAACGTGTCTCATTCATTCAATTCAATAAGACGACTAGCTAGTCTCTTAGTTTCAACTAGGAACACATGATCAATTTTTATTCAAGGTCATAATCAATGCCTATCAACGTCAATTAATGTTAATTTAGGACAAGAATCAGCCAAAAAGGCATTATGGGCTAGAGTTTATGCGGCCGAAAAATTATTGGTTCATGCGGCTGATTTAAAACATACATATGCGGCTAAGAAATAACAAGTCTATGCGGCTGGGGATAGGGGCCCTATGCGGCTCGGGTCCCGGACTCATGCGGCTGGGATTTGAGTCTCATGCGGCTGAGAATGATAAGTCACATGCGGTTGGGAATAACAAGTCACATGCGGCTCAGAATTAAGAAAGCCTTATACGGCTGAGAAAGCTAAGCGCTTATGCGGCTGAGAAAATCATGTTCTTATGCGGCTAATGAGCTTCATGCGGCTGGAAATGACATGCAGCCATGCGGCTGAGAAAACATCAGGTCTATGCGGCTGAAGGAACTTATCCTTATGCGGCTGAAAATGTCATGCCCTATGCGACTGGGGTTCACCCGGCCTTATGCGGCTAATAAAGACAAGTCTATGCGGCTGAAATAACACGAGCTTATGCGGCTAAGAACTATAAAGTCTCATGCGGCTGAAATAACACGAGCTTATGCGGCAGAGAGATCATGTTCTCATGCGGCTGAAAAATGACTGAATACATATGCGGCTGCGAATCACCAAGCCTATGCGACTGAGAACTAATAAGCGCTTATGCGGCTGAAAAATAAGTCAATGCCACGTCCAGGACTCCCTGCGGCCAGCACTTCATGCGGCCAGAACTCCATGCGACTAGCACTTCATGCGGCCAGGATACTTCATGCGGCTAACACTATTCTTCTTTTCCAATTTTCGTGAATAGAATCATGAAAGCCATTGTTTCCAAGCACTCTAAATCCTTCATTCCAAGCCCAACTCTGGACTTCCATTAGTCAAAATAGGGTAGAACGAAATTCTCTACAACATCGAACCATCAAAACTTGAAAAATAACAAAGTTACTAGATCAAAACCCAAGAAATCCGAAAATACAAACAAGTTCAGATCTACACAAAATGAGCCATGGAAATTGTAAATACTAAATACTAAAGAGACTTAAGATCAAGTAAGGAAGATGATGGAACAATAATACTGGGGTTCCATCAGGAAGCAAGTTGGCACTTGCCTATGCAGCTAGGTAGGTGGGGGAGGGTTTATGAGGAAAAAAAAGAGTTATGAGAAGAAGTAATAAAGAAAGAGAAAAGGGGATGGGGCTTTAAATGAAGAGGGGGTAGGTGGGTTCATGTTGAACCACCCGATGGCTGGAAAATAAACCAACTCAGGCCGAAGCAAAGCAGAAATTAAAATATTGAAAGTAAAATTACGGGAAAATTAATTAACGTGAATTAAAGAAATTTAAATACAGAACAATATATGATGAATATTAAATAAATACATTCAAGCAGTACACGTATTAAAATACGTATTCTGGGAACGAGAAGTGACACATATGCTACTAATTAATGCACAAGAATAAAAAGGTTACAACACAAAATAGAGATAATTTAGAAAATCTCGGAGATCAAGGTAAAATAAGTTAGGGGCACAGTTTCTAGAGAGAAAATAGTTTCATAGATAAGGGCATGGTCAAGAGAATGATTCTAATCATTTCTAAGTTTTAAGTAATTAGATGGTCTCGATAAAAGATCTAAATTTGAGGGAAGGTCGAGTAGGTCAAGGTTGAGATATGATCACATAGTTTAGTAGATGACTAACTATACTTGAGTATTCACAACTATCATGGCATGGGTGATATGTCACTAATATGGACTACTCTATCTCATTATGGCTATCTTGGTTGTCTACCATTATAAGTCTAACTTCTTGAACTCGAGCCTTCACAAAAATTCTCGAAAAAAAATCTACCATAATTTCTATTCATTCTAAATCGTCCAACATAATCATAACTTAAAATGTAAATTCCTTTAATCAATCTAAAATAACTTTTCATCATATCTTTAATAACTTTTCCCAAACTTGTAATAAAACTCAATATTCAAATAATCCTATCAGTCGTCAACTCCCTCTTTTTATTATTATCTTTTTTACTAACTTCTATAAAAAATCATAACTAAACAATTTTTTTTAAAATTTCTCAAATAACCACGAGATAACTCTTAGCATATTACAATCAACCCAAAACGTAAGCTCAAGTTTTAAATAATCTTATCAATCGTGATTCAAACAAAAATTGAGCATTTAAAATAAATCTTCGGATTGATTCTATATCTTTCAAAATTGATATCTAAACTTCCAATAAGTCACAACTATTCTAAAACCTTCAAAAGCCAAAAATCCCTTTTTTTTAATTTCCATAATCAAGGCTTTAAACTCGAAATCTAAATATCTAAATAACTTTATAATTCATAAATCATATGACACAATTTAATTTTAGAAAATATTTTGCCAAAATTTATAAATCGTCCTCAAAGTTTGGTCAATCGTAAATCCTGTTTCAACATTTAAAAATTTAAGATCCTTTTCAAATCAAATTTATATCCATCCAAAGATGTATAGCTATAACTCAATAATTCATAAATATTTTCAAAGATCTTCAAAAATCAAATTAATTTGTTTTCTCGATCTAGCTATCCTCTTGTGTATACCATCTTGTAATATCAAAATAAAATTTCCAACTATCCTTTGAAGGCGGTAATATGCTACTACCCAACTTGGAATTAGCTAATCCTTAAGATCATACTTTTAGAAAAATAAATGCCTCTATATCTTTAAATAAGACCTCAATGTATACTAATTGTGAATGTAATCCTTCTAGTCACGTGTTTGACCTATGAGCATATACTAGTGTAGTCATCTTCCTAACCGACATTACGCACGAGAAAGTAAGTATTCACTGTAGAAAGGGTTTAAATAAGATGCAATCAAGGGAGGCAAACGAGAGTTCGAAGTTTGGAGTCAAGAAAGAATGTCAAGTATATGGATGAGATCCTAAACTCTAATCCTATCTGCAGGCTCACATCGGTACAATAACGTAACCGAAGTGATAAACTTGACCTGCATGGGCCACCACAAAAACATGTAACGCTCCAGTCCCAAAATAAGTAGGACTAAGCACGTCGCCATGCCAGCTGCATACATACAAAGTATATGGAGCCCTCGTATGTATACATAAGCTATAAAGTGCAGTAGACCAAGACACACTAAATCTCATCCATAAATATAAAGGAATAATAATATAAATCAACTTTGAATTGTCATGTACACATGTTGGGTGGAGACAAATCCACTACTAACTATTAAATGAAAAGAAATATGTATACATGAAAGAAATAATCAAGCGAAGCGAAGGGCGATCCAAGAGCATGCTATATACGAAGCAAGAGAGTAAATCATGTCCTTGGCTAGAGCACCTGCGGAAGTCACAAAACACACACCTGGAGAATTCACCAGGTCCTCAGAGGGACGTAACAAGATACAATAAACAACATGCCATAAACTGAATATAAAGCTGCTCAATAATAATTCGGACCATAACAAGGTTCAGTACCTTATCATTGAAGCAGTTAACCACACCTACAACCAAACAAGGACAAGGTGTGGTAACTACTCCATGACAAGATACGGTTCCAAGTCATGGTCAGGCATAAGTACATAAACCAAAAGTACCTATACCTATCGGATAACGGTCACCTAACCACTCTAAGTGTAATGCAATAGAGAATAGCGCATGGTCGCATAACCTCCAAGTCAAGTCAAAATAAAATAAGCATGGCCTCAGTAGCGAGTCTCAATACTATATACCATTCCTCAGTATCGAGCGAGCCTACAGTATATAGTCTACCTATCGTTCCTCAGTAGCGAGCGAGTCTATGATAGATAGGGAGGAGATCAACGCCCAGTTGTATTCTTCCCACCCAATGATCTAACTCTAATGACCACTAGTCTTTTATCATACACTCCTAGTAGTAGTCATGGCCTAAAGCTCGTCCAATATGTACTGTTGGCCACTCAGTACACACATCGGAGATCTATATGCAACTCGTGAATTATGGCATACAAGTGTCAAGGCCAATGAATGCAGGAGGTCTCTTCCTTCTAGGTTAAGTGTGCATGCAAATAAAATAAATAAGGAAAGACAAAATTTAAATAGTAAAATTTGCATCTACGCATAATTGAGAAGTACAAGTTATAATTGCAGAAAATAAATACTAATTAATTTAATGCATGCAATATCATGAGCAAAAAAATAAACAGTGATGGCAAGGTATCTTGCCTGGTGTGTCGCCTGGATGAGAGCAGTGATCCGACAAGTTTCGAGGTGTCCAATAGCCGTGCTCGATGGGCAGAGGTCTGAAGTCACGAGGAATTAGAAGTAGAAATTAGTTACGATCAACTTTGATTGTTAACGGGAGTTCGCGAAGTAAATCTCATACTTATCTTTAGGAAATATTTATAATAATTAATTTTTTTTAAGACTAGATTTGTTTTGGAAAATTACTAAAATCTCAAATCGTTTTTAGGCATAATTACTCTACATTATAAAATATAATATAATTTTTTTTTGGTATAATACTAGAATATATTTTAGATAATATTTGAAGAATATTACTAAATCATTTTTGACCAAAAACCATATCTTTGTCATATATATATATATATTTTTTTGTCATATATATATATATATATATATATATATATATATATATAATATATAATATATATATATAATATATATAAAAAAAAATATATATATATATAATATATATATATATATATATATATATATATATATATATATATATATATATATATATATATATATATATATATAATCTAGAAGAATATTTTAGTGTTTGAAAACTAACTGTGCATTTAGCTTATAAAATATTTACAAAACTTTTAAAATAATAACACAATTAATAATATCAAGATAAAAAAAATGAAGAAGAATAATAATATAATAACAACTAAAAGCAAAAATATTAAGTACTTTGTTCTGTTCCTACGGTTTCCTCTCCTCGGGAGTGAGGAAAGCAAACAAACAAGGAACATGTTAATAACATATTGATATATTAAGTAATATATTGAAGGGTAATAAATTGGAAGAGCTCAGTTGTCTCCCAAAAACCAAATAGAGTACTCTTTACTCAACTATTTGCTTTTGCTATACCTTAAGCAATGAATAAATAAGGAACACCAGCAATAGAGAAGAGAGAGAATTTCAAAGTGAAGGAAAGTAAAAGAGAGAGAGCAAGAAGGAAAGGGAAGGCCTTACCGAGACCAGTCGGCGGCATTCCGTGCGGAGCGCGAGCCTGCGCCGGCGCACGGAGATGCCTGTCGGGGAGTCGCATCCTGGCCAGAGGCGGGGATCTCAGTGGTAGCTACCGTACACTCGTACGACGGATCTCGCCAGAGTGGCGGGGAGACCGAGCACGATCAGCAGCCAGTTGTGATGCCTCGGATCTGAGGTGGGGAGATGGTGGCGCTCGGAGCGGTGACCGCGACGGATGCTGCCGGCTGTGAGGGGTAAGCGGTGGTTTGTTTATTTTTTTTCTTCTTGTTCTTTTCTCTGGGTGTGGTGGTTTTGATGATGGGTCTTTGATGGGTCACCGACGATGGTGTCGGCGGATGGGTTGTGGGTGCTGCAGATTTTAGTGTGATGATGGTGATGGTAGTTCGATAAGGCGAAGTGTGGAGTGGTCGGGTTGTTTATTGAGGGTGGTGGTCTGGGCTCGGCCGACAGGAAGACTGGGCCGGGCATTTGGTTATACTAGTGGTGGGTGTCGTCGTTGGCGACTTGGCAGGAGAAATGTCAGGGAAGGAGATGGGGGTGAGGCAGTATTGGTAGTGTCCGACCGAGGAAAAAAATGTATTTGTACAAAATAGAAGAATATTGTGGAAGGGAAATGCGACATAGACACAATACACCATTCCTGTGGAGAATTTGGTTTGTAGAATTTTGTGGAGGAGAACAAGGGAGCCTCTCCTTATATAGGAGGTAGAGACTCATATCTGGATATGGATTGTGACTCATTTAAATTCCCTACTAGATAAATATCACATCTAATTTGAAATATTTTAATCGAATCCAATAAAAAATTCCATCTGTATAGATAGTACCTTTAGCTTAAACTATTTAAAAAGCCATAAGATAATTTCAATTTAAACTATCTTATTAATTAAACATTTAATCAAACAAAATTTTTTAAAATATCTTTTTTGAATAATAAATTAATGATAATATTAAATTTCGAAATTTCAATTATATATACTGAAATTTATCATTATGTAGCACGCAAATATTTACATAATCATTTTTTTTCCAAATAACCAATAATATAAAGTAGCCTTTTATAATAAGTTTTGACAATTTCGACATGACTCGTTTAAAAGTTTTAAGCCAATAGAAATATATACTATTTTCTTCTATCAAGAAATCTTTTAGTAAAACCCTTGTAAAAGGAAGAAAAATTATATATATATATATATATATATATATATATATATATATATATATATATATATATATATATATATATATATACTACCTCGCAAACTTGCCCGCGACGCAAAAATATGAAAAATGCAGTTTGCATGCGACGTATAAATACGAAGTACGAAGTAAATACCAAATTTATTTAAAAAAAATCGTAGTAAAAATTTAGGGGGTTTACATCCTACCCCACTTAAAAGAATTTCGTCCTCAAAATTTAGGAATAGATAGAGTAGATAGGGTTGAGAGGATAGAAAGAATTTATTCGAATAGAAGTACGAAATCCATATTGGACGAGAAGGCAATCAAAATATTTGACGAGAAGGCAAAGACATTTCAACGGCAATATGTCATTTTAATGACTAGAAAAGAAAATTCGATTATCCTAGTTTAGAATATTTTCATGCGTATGACATCCGATCAATGACCAAGCTCGATTAATCCTAACATTAACCTTAGAAAAGGGCAACCTCAAAATTAGGTAATAACCTCTTTAACCTTTGATTTTCAAATTGTATGCTATTATCTAATTCAATATTTCATCGTAAAAGTTCCACAAATTTTGAATTAAATGAATCTCTAATATACTTCTCTCACATGTCTATATATATATATTTCCCTCAAAATAGATATCGTTGTTCACAATCTTTTCAAAAGTAGGTTTTAGATAATCCTTCCATATGTTTAATCAAATATTAAGTTAACATTCTTTGTAGGAGATTCGTACTTATCCTTAAAGTACCAAAAATAAACTACCACCTTCAATATTTGTTGATCATATCTTCACAACACAATCTTTTATCCTTATAAATGAAAACTCTTTACCTATTAGCGTCTTTCTCGGGATTTGGAATCCAATGATCTTTTAATTCATGATGGTAAAAATAAAACCCGTCTGAACTTCATATTCATAATCACCTAAGAATCGTATTCCTTAAATCGTCAAAAAATGTAAGCAATTTCTTTCTTCAACCATTGGTTATCCTTGAGACCTATTATCTTTATAACACTATAATTTATCGAAGGCAAAGTCAACATTGTCTTTATCGAGAATTTGCATCCATCAATTGAATATGTAAATTTGGTTCTTAAGCCACCAACACTTTAGAAATTTCTTCGCTCAATATTTGATTCCCTCAAAACTAATTTTGTTAATCAAGAAGTCTATTTACCCTTAATCATATCAAAAACACAATATCACATTCCTCACTTCATCTATTAGTATTTATCGTATATTTTCATTTATGTCCAATCTTATACCTCGTCATCGCATAATCATTTTAACCATCATACCGTTAATATCTTCTATGGGGTTTTCTAGTCTAGTTCCTTTATAACTGAAGGGTGTTGTGATAAAATTTCATATTCGCACAAGGGAATCATACAAGGAGCAAGGTTGCATAACTACGGAGGAATCCTATCAAAATATGAGTGAACAATCTAATTGGAAGGGAGAAAAGTAAGTGTCACTGATATTGCATAAAGAGTAAAAGATGTTATGGGTCTAAGTAAATCAAGATAATAAAAGGACAAGGGTCAAGCAATCAAGATAAAACACAAAGTTAAGCATTTAGGAAGTTAAGTAAATCACAATCGTATGTTGGGTCGAAAGAATTTGAATCTAGGTTGAGTCCCTATCTGTAATTGGGAAGTATATCGGTATCATGGTAAGGTTATAGTTTAGTCTTTATGATCGAAAGTCGTATCATAAAAATAGTGTACAAGGAAACGTGTTTTAGTGGGACATGATATGCCTATGTGAAGATGGGCTCGTCTAGGTCTTGCATATGAAGTTTGTTGGAAGGTAACAGCTGGTCTCGTGCTCCGAAGATTAATGTCACGGCAAGAGACACCAAAAGACCAAAATGGAAAGTGGGTTTTCATATGCTACTAATTAATGCACAAGAATAAAAAGGTTACAACACAAAATAGAGATAATTTAGGAAATCTCGGAGATCAAGGTAAAATAAGTTAGGGGCATAGTTTCTAGAGAGAAAATAGTCTCATAGATAAGGGTATGGTCAAGGGAATGATTCTAATCATTTCTAAGTTTCAAATAATTAGATGGTCTCGGTAAAAGATCTAGATTTGAGGGAAGGTCGAGTGGGTCAAGGTTGAGATATGATCACATAGTTTAGTAGATGACTAACTATACTTGAGTATTTACAACTATCATGGCTATGGGTGATATGTCACTAATATGGAATGCTCTATCTCATTATGGCTATCTTGGTTGTCTACCATTATAAGTCTAACTTTTTAAACTCGAGCCTTCACAAAAATTCTCGAAAAAAAAATCTACCATAATTTCTATTCATTCTAAATCGTCCAACCTAATCATAACTTAAAATGTAAATTCCTTTAATCAATCTAAAATAACTTTTTTATCATATCATTAATAACTTTTCCCAAACTTGTAATAAAACTCAATATTCAAATAATCCTATCAGTTGTCAACTCCCTCTTTTTATTATTATTATTATTATTTTTTTAACTAACTTCCATAAAAATTATAACTAAACAATTTTTTTTTAAATTTCTCAAATAACCTCGAGATAACTCTTAGCATATTACTATTAACCCAAAACGTAAGCTCAAGTTTTAAATAATCTTATCAATCGTGATTCAAACAAAAATTGAGCATTTAAAATAAATCCTCGGATTGGTTCTATATCTTTTAAAATTTATATCTAAACTTCCAATAAGTCACAACTATTCTAAAACCTTCAAAAGCCAAAAATCCCTTATTTTTTTTAATTTCCATAATCAAGGCTTTAAACTCGAAATCTAAATATCTAAATAACTTTATAATTCATAGATCATACACAATTTAATTCAAGAAAATATTTTACCAAAATTTATCAATCGTCCTCAAAGTTTGGTCAATCGTAAATCCTATTTCAACATTTAAAAAATTAAGATCCTTTTCAAATCAAATTTATATCCATCCAAAGATGTATAGCTATAACTCAATAATTCATAAATATTTTCAAAGACCTTCAAAAATCAAATCAATTTGTTTTCTCGATCTAGCTATCCTCTTGTGTATACCATCTTGTAATATCAAAATAAAATTTTCAACTATCCTTTGAAGGCGGTAATATGCTACTACCCAACTTGGAATTAGCTAATCCTTAAGATCATACTTTTAGGAAAATAAATGCCTCTATATCTTTAAATAAGACCTCAATGTATACTAATTGTGAATGTAATCCTTTTAGTCACGTGTTTGACCTATGAGCATATACTAGTGTAGTCATCTTCCTAACCAACATTAAGCACGAGAAAGTAAGTATTCACGGAAGAAAGGGGTCAAACAAGATGCAATCAAGGGAGGCAAACGAGAGTTCGAAGTTTGGAGTCAAGAAAGAATATCAAGTATATGGATGAGATCCTAGACTCTAATCCTATATGCAGGCTCACATCGGTACAATAACGTAACCGAAGTGATAAACTTGACCTTCATGGGCCACCAGAAAAACATGTAACGCCCTAGTCCCAAAATAAGTAGGACTAAGCACGTCGCCATGCCAGCTGCATACATACGAAGTATTTGGAGCCCTGGTATATATACATAAGCTGTAAAGTGCAGTAGACTAAGACACTAAATCTCATCCACAAATATAAAGGAATAATAATATAAATCAACTTTGAATTGTCATGTACACATGTTGGATGGAGACAAATCCACTACCAACTATTAAATGAAAAGAAATAGGTATACACGAAAGAAATAATCAAGCGAAGCGAAGGGCGATCCAAGAGCATGCTATATACGAAGCAAGAGAGTAAATCATGTCCTTGGCTAGAGCACCTGCGGAAGTCACAAAACACACACATGGAGAATTCACCAGGTCCTCAGAGGGACGTAACAAGATACAATAAACAACATGCCATAAACTGAATAAAAAGCTGCTCAATAATAATCCGGACCATAACAAGGTTCAGTACCTTATCATCGAAGCAGTTAACCACACCTACAACCAAATAAGGACAAGGTGTGGCAACTACTCCGTGACAAGATACGGTTCCAAGTCATGGTCATGCATAAGTACATAAACCAAAAGTACCTATACCTATCGGATAACGGTCACCTAACCACTCTAAGTGTAATACAATCGAGAATAGAGCATGGTCGTATAACCTCCAAGTCAAGTCAAAATAAAATAAGCATGGCCTCAGTAGCGAGTCTCAATACTATATACCATTCCTCATTATCGAGCGAGTTTACAGTATATAGTCTACCTATCGTTCCTCAGTAGCGAGCGAGTCTACGATAGATAGGGAGGAGGTCAACGCCCAGTTGTATTCTCCCCACCCAATGATCTAACTCTAATGACCACTAGTCTTTTATCATACACTCCTAGTAGTAGTCATGGCCTAACGTTCGTCCAATATGTATCGCTGGCAACTCAGTACACACGTCGGAGATCTATATGCAACTCGTCAATCGTGGCATACAAGTGTCAAGGTCAATGAATGCAGGAGGTCTCTTCCTTCTAGGTCAAGTGTGCATACAAATAAAATAAATAAGGAAAGACAAAATTTAAACAGTAAAATTTGCATCTTTGCATAATTGAGAAGTACAAGTTATAATTGCAGAAAATAAATACTAATTAATTTAATGCATACAATATCATGAACAAAGAAATAAATAGTGATGGCAAGGTATCTTGCCTGGTGTGTCGCCTGGTAGAGAGCGGTGATCCGACAAGTTTCGAGGTGTCCAATAGCCGTGGTCGATGGGCAGAGGTTTGAAGTCGCAAGGAATTAGTTACGATCAACTTTGATTGTTAACGGGAGTTCGCGGAGTAAATCTCATACTTATCTTTAGGAAATATTTATAATAATTAATTTGTTTAAGACTAGATTTGTTTTTGGAAATTACTAAAATCTCAAATTGTTTTTAGGCATAATTACTCTACATTATAAAATATAAATAATTTTTTTGGGTATAATACTAGAATATATTTTAGATAATATTTGAAGAATATTACTAAATCATTTTTGACCAAAAACCATATCTTTGTCATATATATATATATATATATTATATATATATATATATATATATATATTATATATATATATATATATATATATATATATATATATATATATATATATATAATCTAGAAGAATATTTTAGTGTTTGAAAACTAACTGTGCATTTAGCTTATAAAATATTTACAAAACTTCTAAAATAATAACACAATTAATAATATCAAGATCAACAAAAAGAAGAAGAAGAATAATAATATAATAACAACTAAAAACAAAATCATAAAGTACTTTGTTCTGTTCCTACGGTTTCCTCTCCCCCGGAGTGAGGAAAGCAAACAAACAAGGAACATATTAATAACATATTAATATATTAAGTAATATATTGAAGGGTAATAAATTGGAAGAGCTCAGTTGTCTCCCAAAAACCAAATAGAGTACTCTGTACTCAACTATTTGCTTTTGCTGTTCCTTAAGCAATGAATAAATAAGGAACACCGACAGTAGAGAAGAGAGAGAATTTCAAAGTGAAGGAAAGTAAAAGAGAGAGAGCAAGAAGGAAAGGGAAGGCCTTACCGAGACCAGTCGGCGGCATTTCGTGCGGAGCGTGAGCCTGTGCCGGCACACGGAGATGTCTGTCAGGGAGTCGCTGCCTGGCCAGAGGCAGGGATCTCTGCGGTAGCCATCGCACACTCGCGCGGCGGATCTCACCGGAGTGGCGGGGAGACCGAACACGATCAGCAGCCAGTTGTGATGCCTCAGATCTGAGGTAGGGATATGGTGGCGCTCAGAGCGGCGACCGCGACGGATGCTGCCGGCTGGGAGGGGTAAGCGGTGGTTTGTTTATTTTTTTCTTCTTGTTCTTTTCTTTGGGTGTGGTGGTTTTGATGATGGGTCTTTGATGGGTCACCGATGATGGTATCGGCGGATGGGTTGTGGGTGCTGCAGATTTTAGTGGTGGTGATGGTGATGGTAGTTCGACAAGGCGAAGTGTGGAGTGGTCGGGTCGTTTATCGAGGGTGGTGGTCTGGGCTCGACCGACAGGAAGGCGGGGATGGGTGTTTGGTTATACTAGTGGTGGGTGTCATCGTTGGCGAGTTGGCAGGAGGAATGGTAAGGGAGGAGATGGGGGTGAGGCAGTAGTGGTGGTGTCCGACCGGGAAAAAACATGTATTTGTATAAAATAGAAGAATATTGTGGAAGGGAAATGCGACACAAACACAATGCACCATTCTTGTGGAGAATTTGGTTTGTAAAATTTTATGGAGGAGAACAAGGGAGCCTCTCCTTATATAGGAGGTAGAGACTCATATCTGGATATGTATTGTGACTCATTTAAATTCCCTACTAGATATTTATCACATCTAATTTGAAATATTTTAATCAAATCCAATAAAAATTTCCATCTGTATAGATAGTACCTTTAGCTTAAACTATTTAAAAAGCTGTAAGAATTTCAATTTAAACTACCATATTAATTAAACATTTAATCAAACAAAAAATTTTAAAATATCTTTTTCGAATAATAAATTAATGATAATATTAAAATTTGAAATTTCAATTATATATACTTAAATTTATCTTTATGTAGCACGCAAATATTTACATAATCTTATTTTTTTTCCAAATAACCAATAATATAAAGTAGCCTTTTATAATAAGTTTTGACAATTTCGACATGACTCGTTTAAAAGTTTTAAGCCAATAAAAATATATACTATTTTCTTCTATCAAGAAATCTTTTAGTAAAACCCTTATAAAAAGGAAGAAAAATAATATATATATATATATATATATATATATATATATATATATATATATATATATATATATATATATATAGAGGAAAATGTACCTAAGGTCGACCTTAGGTAAGTTACCTAAGGTCGACCTCATTTTCCTCACTTTACAACATTTTTTTCTTGAATTTTTTTATGGGATTCATCTACACCTTATTGATTGGCAACATACTAAATTTCAAGAAAAAATAATATTGTTTAGCCCTCTATCAATAAGGTGCAAAATCGACGGTGTAGCAGCAAAAAATTCAATATTATTTTTTAGACCGTCGATTTTGCAAGGGATAGATAGGGGGCTAAACAATATTATTTTTTCTTGAAATTTGGTATGTTGCCAATCAATAAGGTGTAGATGAATCCCATAAAAAAAATTCAAGAAAAAAATATTGTAAAGTGAGGAAAATGAGGTCGACCTTAGGTACATTTTCCTCTCTCTCTCTCTCTATATATATATATATTTTTTTTTCTTGAAAATGAGGTCGACCTTAGGTAACTTACCTAAGGTCGACCTTAGGTACATTTTCCTCTCTCTCTCTCTCTCTCTCTCTATATATATATATATATATATATATATATATATATATATATATATATATATATATATATATACTACCTCACAAACTTGCCCGCGACGCACAAATATGAAAAATGTAATTTGCATGCGACGTATAAATACGAAGTACGAAGTAAATACCAAATTTATTTAAAAAAATCATTGTAAAAATTTAAGGGGTTTACAAGGACATGTAGTATCAGTGTAAATATATGTTCTTGAGGATTAAGGGATCAACTATCAAATAGAAAGAAAATAATCATAAGGATGGATTGAGCCAAGAGAATATCTTCTCTCCAACTATCCTCTGATATTCAAGGATCGAGGTCAGAAGCTTATAGACACTGAAGTGATCAAAATCTGACTATGGCTAATTGAGTTAGATTCAAGGTGAATGAAGTTTGAATGGAAGAAACTAATGAATGAAATTGTTATTGGCTTTTGAAAATTGCTTAGGGAATATTGTCCTATACTGGAATTATTTTGGAAAAATAATTCCTTACGGCCAATAGAAAGTTTTCGAAAAAAGATTGGGTCAAATAGCTAGTATATGAGCTCTATGACTCTAATGAAATACTTGGGTTTAGAATGGTTAGAGAAAATCAAAATAGAATTCTTAACCAAAATCAATGAAGAAGTTTGAAATAACTTTTTAAGAGATTCAACAAACCTGTTAAATGAGGAGTTGGACTCTAAATAGCAAATGGTTCTAGATTCTAAATAGAGATAGAGAAGTAGCATTCTGATTAATACCAATAGATAAATTTAAAAGGGTCTATTGATAGGCTTGCTAAAGAAGAAGTTTGGAAAATCTGACCTTAATCTTTAAATAGCAAGGAGGCCTAGATCCTAAATGATGTTAGAATCTGGTAGAGGGAGGTAATCTCCAAAAGTCATGGAATTATAATTACAACTTCGTAGGGGATACTAAAAGATGCAGCAAAATTTAGAAAACAGTATAGATATACAACCATCGGCCTATGCTGTGATGAGTTTCCTAATTCGTAGGCTTCCAATGGTACTCTAGTTCTAAGTACCATTAGATAGACCTGCATGAGCCACCACAAAAATATGTTACGATCCGCTTGTCACCCCCAATTTTCAGAAACAGGAGTATTTTTGTCATTTTCCATTTTAGAATATTTTTTGGGAATTTTATTTCATGAATATTAATATTTAATGATTATAGGAGTCGAGTTCGAATTTCATCGCATTCTAACTTAATTCGGAACTCCGGGGAATTTCGACTTGAGTTGTGTTTAACACTTTAATTAGCCATGGCCCACCATACTTAGCAATTAGGCCTAGGAGTTTGGACTAGTCCCCCATGAGTGTTTAAGCTTAATTAGAATTTTTATTTAGCCTAAACTAACTCCCAAAACCAAATTAGGAGTTTAACTTAGCATAGAAGTTATAGGGAGGGGCAAACTTGTAAATAACAAGTGCCCCAACCCTCTTAATAGGGCCGGCCACCTCCTCTCCATTTTCTTCTTCTTCTTCTTCCCACTTCAAAATTTCTTCTTCTTCTTCTTCTTCTTCTTCTTCTCCAAGTCTTTTCCAAGGAAAGAAAAGGATTTCCTTAGAAATCATCTCCAAATAAACTTCCTCTTCCCAATATTCTTCCATACAACTCTTCCTCTATCCCAAGTAGTTATTCTTCAAGCTTTTGGGAGCAAGAAGTGCAAGGGTGTGTCCTAAATAATTCATTTTGTGTCAGAGTCGTGTCGGAGGATTTTGCTTTGGATCCATCTCCCGATAGGTACAACCTATTCTCTAATGTATTTTTTTCATCATGTAAACTAGATTGGACACCGTAGGATTTATCCCCTAGGTTGTGTCCCTCTTCGTGTCAAGTTTGAGTCCGTTTGGAGTGTCCTAGGAGAAGTTAGGATTTGTGATTGTGTCCTTGAGTTTTCCCCAAATTTGGACACTTCTAGAATAATTAGATTTGGCCTCTAAATGGTTTAGGCATTTCTAATTTCATATATATGTGTCTCTCTCTCTCTCTCTCTCTCTCTCTCTCTCTCTATATATATATATATATATATATATATATATATATATATAAACACACACATATGTGTGTATATATATATATATATATATACACACATATGTGTGTGTTTATATATATATATATATATATATATATATATATATATATATATATATATATA
Organism: Iris pallida; assembly: GCA_029216955.1. Classification (NCBI taxonomy): domain Eukaryota; kingdom Viridiplantae; phylum Streptophyta; class Magnoliopsida; order Asparagales; family Iridaceae; genus Iris; species Iris pallida. The sequence continues at coordinate 13,800,047 of JANAVB010041416.1, forward strand.
TAAATATGAGAGTGTGTCTATATATATATACACACATATGTGTGTGTGTTTATATATATATATATATATATATATATATATATATATATATATATATATATATATATATGGGTGTGTTTATATATATATATATATACATGTGTGTGTCTCATTATATTAGTGTGTGTGTATTTATATACAGAGAGGGGAAAGGAATGAGAGATTTGTATGTGTGTGTGTTTATATATATTAGAGAGAGTTTAGAGAGAATTAGAGAGGGAGATAGAGGAGAAAAGAGTGTGAGAAGAGGGGAAGAAGAAGAGGATAGGCAGCAGCAGCCAGGGGGGCCAAGGGGCTGCTGCCCCCCCCCCCCCCCCAACACAGCAGCAGCATCAGCAAGCCCATTAGCAGCAGCAGTAGCACCATTTCCCCCCCCCCCCCCCATTTGACCCCCATAGACCCACCTATATACCCCTATATATACATATATATACCCATATATATACCCTATATATTAGCTATATATACACCTATAAAACCCATAAAACTAACCCCTAAAACTAGTCCTAAGTGAAGGTTAGAAATTGAGATTGAGTGAGTGAGTGAATGGGTTAGTTAGGATTTGGTGAAGGGGTGATTTTGAGTTCCGTGATTCAGAACGCATCCAAACTTGAAGGAGACCTAGCCAATATAAAATAGAGTTTGCGGGTAGGCTCCTAGGTGAAAATCGGGACTTCGTGTAGGATTTGGAGAGTGGTATCACGCGATACCATTGAGTATCTTGAGATATTCAAGATAACGGATAAACGTCCAATATGGACCGTAAGATGGACTGGTTGTCCACTTACCCTAGGAAACTTGGTAGGTAATGGTTGTATAGGCTAGTACCCTACTACCCTAGGAAGCCCGGAGTGAAATTCCTAAGGGAAGGCCACTTGGCGTCAAGTTAGAATGGTTTAAGGGTAAGTGTATTTAAGGGGTAACCGGTAAATTCAAGATACGGGGTTCGGGTATTCGGATTGACTTGAAACTTAGGTGACTTGTTAGGTACACCCTAAAAATGTCATATTTGAACCGATTTTGGCTCGGTTGACCCAGAGTTGACTTTTTACCCAAAAGTCAACGATGAGTCAATACTTTGTCTAAATTTGACCAAAACCAAACTAGAGTTGACCAGTTGACTAAAAGCTAACTGTTGGTCAACATTTGACCAGTTTGACCTAGGGTTGACCTAGAGTTGACCAGAGTTGACCAGGGTTGACCAGTTGACTGAAAGTTAACTGTAGGCCAACTCTTGACCCCGTTTGATTTGTTTCGACTTGTTTTGACTTACGATGATTGGTATGACCTAGGGTTGACTTAGTCTGACTTAGATTAACTTCATATAACTTAATTTAACCTTGATTGACTTGACAAGACTTAGTGTGACTTAGTGAGACCTAGTTTGACCTAGATTTCATATCATTCATTATAATCATTCATAACTTTGTTAAACCTAAATTAACATGCAATATCTCATCTATTAGGTCTCTGATTACCACTCTGAGTATTGATATACCCTACAGCTCAGGACAGCATGCAAGTACATTCACTGATAGTTTTTATTGTCTTGATATATGCTATATCCGATTCAGTTGTAGTGTCTTACTTGATTCTTAGCACGATGGTTCACGGACTAGTATATGTCGGATCCTGTTATGAGATGTTGTTTCCGGGTTACTTGGTATATTGGTACATGACTCGACTTGTTACTTGTACTTGTATAGACATGGACTTGGGAGTGGGCTGATCACCTGCTTTTGAATCCCGTATCTTGACGTGTTATGTCCGAATCCTTTATACTATTCGGAGATGGGGAGTTATTAGTGGTTGTGTGATCAAAATTCCCACATTATTCTATTGTACACATTGTTCATAGCTATACCCTCGCCTCACGACGGGTAAAGCCTTACCCTACATCGTTCATAGCTTTCCATGGTGACCGGCCTTACCGTTCTATTGTACACATTGTTCATAGCCGGTCGGATGGAAAGCCTGATCATGTTTCCCAAGCCGATCACATAATGCTCTAATAATTCAAGATTTTATATTTACTTATCTTATCACATATCCTGTTCTATTCTACATTCAGTACTTTCTCACCATGCTATGATATTCAGTTACTCACATATTCTACATGCCTTTATATTGTACCTTTATTGGAGACTAAGTTCTGCTCGGGAGAAGAGTTACAACCTCGGTCCTTATTTAGTTTAAGGGTTGTAACTTAGCTTCCGAACGGTTTCCAAGTCTTCATATATCTTTGTCTTGTAGTTCATTATACTGTCTCTTATAGAATTTGTCAATTCACATGGAACTGCTATTAGTGCTTGTACTTGCTCATTTTCCTGACAGGATACCATTGATATATTACAGATGATTCTGAGGCAGATTGCCCGACCTATTATAGGGTCGAGTTCGATGGAGTAGACCTGGACCATGGCTTGTTAGTTGAGCCACTAGAATTTGCTCACCCTGAGTAGAGTAGCTTAGTTAGGGTTGCCTGGCCTGCAAGCCAGCTAGTACTTTTCAGACAGTAGTATTTCATATTATATTCTGTGACTCTGTGGTGTTGTGTATAGCTTTGGGCTTGCGTGGATCTCGAACTTATTTTTTATTTTCATCTATCATATTTCCTTTTATGCTATCTGTCCTAGTTTGCTTTTGTGATTGAGACTGTATTGCTATGTCACCTTCATTCGGAGTGTATATACTGTACAGGTACCTTTATCTGTTTAGTTGTAGTATTTATAGATGACCTAGACAACGTTCTACCGCCGATGCTACGGCGTAGGCTGGACGTAACCACGTACTCATGCCCCTAATCAGGGTGCGGGTCGTGACACCGCTACCGAATAATCAGGTACAAATTGAGTCATGCCCGACCTACGCTGTCGTTGACAGCGGTAGTCAACCGTCTAGTCTAGTCCTCATCTAGTATAATCTTATATCTCATCACAACATCTATCACGAGTTATCCACTACTAATCATCACAAGTCACTATTTAATTATTACAGGCTTATACATGAATATCCGGGTACAAAGCCGATAAGAATACGAAGACTATCTAACCAATAACATTTACTCAGTAACAAAACATCCGGTCATCCTATATATGAATCTACATCTCTGGAGTGAGCTCTGCTGCTAGGCCTCCCTGCTGGCCATAACAATCTAAGGAATCAATCTCACATGTAATCAGCGATCCTGTCAGGAAAAGAGCAAAGTACATAGTAGCTCAACCAAATCATAGAGTATAAAAGGAAGTAAATCAGGAACTAATAATGAATAAAGGAAATAACTGACATATGCACTAACTACATAAATCATACATAAGAACACCGTCAAGCATGTAGGGCTATCAAGTCAAGAGTATAGAGTAATGGTATGCTAGCAGACATGTATATAGGTAAGTACATTACACTATCAGGGATAAGATATATAGCAACGATATGCTATCAGAATGTCTATTGCAAGGCATATATGTACTATATACTAACAGTCAAGTAAACATGCATATTGTATAGGGCAACGATATACTAGCAGTCAAGTATAGATATGAGGTATATCATGCCTATACTATCAATCAGGTACATGCCCAGGCTTAGGTGACTACATGCCCTCTGATGTTCTTCCCACCCCGACACGACATGACACGATGACATGCAAGCAAGTGAAATTAAATAACAAAAATCAAGTGCAATATGATATGCATGCATGTGTTGATTGAGTACAAGTACTTGCCTTCGTTCCGATAATTGTCAATGTCCTCTAAGTCACCTAAAATAGGGAAAGCAGAATTAGAAACTTCTAATTACTCTTCAAACTATCTAATGTGATTTCTTAACTTAAATCATATCTACTTATTCCATATTTACAATTCACTAATTTACTAAATGTGCTACTAAAATACCCCATAAATGCCACCGCCCATAATTGAATTTTAACCCACAAATCCTTCCTTCCTCTATAGGCCCAAAGCTCAAGCGGCCCAAGATCTACTGACTACTTATAATCACATTAATTCTTAAGACATAGCCCAACTATATACTCAATCTTTCAGTTAAACAAAATAGTCCCATAAACCAAATACAGTCAACTAAATCCAAAGTTTAGGCCCACGACCAATTCCTCCAACAATCTCTTAAACTATAGTCTAACCTACCAAAACCAAACCGGCCCAAGCCACTGTAATCATTTTGAGTAAACTTAGTTCAAACCCATAAACCTAATTACATCCAACGGTCACTAAAATTCAAACATAGCAATAGTTCGAACAACTCAAGCTCCAGTCTGATTCTAACCCTTCTCACCTCCAACGGCTAGTGCACGTCCAACATTCTTGTGCCTTTCCTATACTTCACACCCAATACTGGGACTGTCCTCCCCAAGTCACAACAGATCGAACACAGATCTTAGGCAGAGAGGAAGAACAATATACATGTGCCAACAAAAATAGTCGACCGTGTCCTCATGATATGAACTCGTGTCCCAGATAGTTCCCAACCGACGGTGCCACAATTCTAGTGAAACCCTATTCGATCCATCCACCTTAAGTTTTATAGAGAAAAATATATAAGAAATATACATGAGCTGAAGGAATGTAACAACAAGTGTCCTTCGGAGTCTGACACTGATCCCTCCGTGTCTCAATTAAACAAGAGCCGGTTCAAGCATTTTATCAACCACATAGCATGCACAGAGTAGAAATAAAATCATCGGAGTTACTTGATCATTTCGACCAAGAATTTAGAGAACTTTAAAGGAGGAGAGATCAGGAATAGATTAGAAGGGCTCGTTCTTAATGATCACTTGATAGAAGACCTTTGGCTCGTGGTGAGGAGGAACAAGGTTATCTATCTGCCAAGCCCCCACTCGTTACGACATGCACCGGCGCTGCTAGTGAAGACGAGCTTTGCCACTGCCAGTCATTGTCGGATTGGTGGTGATCACCATGACCGCTTATGACAAAGAAAGGAAAGGACGGACGAAATCGAATAGGGTTTGCTGCGGAAAGTGGGATGATGATACGAAAGGTCAGGGAAGCTATTTATAGGTGATGAGGGGTCACCGATAGTTAGGATTGGGCGGTGGAGATCAGTTGGCAAGGTCGATGGTGTCAGAAACGATGGAGATGCACCGAACTAAGGCAGTGGAAAAGAATCTTCTAGGGTCTTCTAAAAGAGTTGGAGAGATACCCTCGGACATGCGGCGGAGCATCGCCACTCTGCAGGTGAGCACTCGTCGATCGAGAGGAAGAAAAGAACAATTTGGGAACGAATCGACCTGACCTAAGTATTGTGGCTAGTGGGTAAGGTTAATGGCTGCTAATGGGTCGGGTTTTCTCTAACGATTTGGTTGAACCCAAATTTGAAGACTACGGCTGGGCTCATGAGCTCTATAGGCTTATAGGAGTCCCTTATTCAAATTAACCGTGGGGTAGTTAAGGTTATTAGATAGGCCATACAATTTACATAGCTTGCTAAATCCCTATAGGTACACTATTACTTTTGATATGACAATGTGATTCAATGTGGATATACTATTCGCTTGGTATACTAGACTTGCCTAGAATTATGGCATTAATTTTGATAAACTATTTAATTTTCTGTTGCTTTACTAGATATAAATCTTATATCATAAGTTAGAATTGCCTGTTTTAAAAATCCTATTTTGCTGTAAAGAACTAGTTTGTAATTTCTGATCCTGTTATTCATATACGAATCTCAAGTCAGATTTGATTCAAAGTTTTCCCTCAGCCAATTGAAATATATATGAAATAAATGTTAGGATGTTCTTATTTTCCTTGTCCTTAGTTATTCCCTCCCCGATCAATATATTACTTTAAGGATTGAGACTTATAGGCAGATTTTTTTACACTTTCTATCATAGCCAATTAGTTTGAACCCCTAGCAACTCCTCGAAGTTCTAGGAATATAGTTGGAGTAGTTTCAACGACTACGAGGGCCAGCCAGCAGCGCACTGGCGATGCACGACCCATAGAGTTGAAATTGTTTCAAGGAATCATAGGTTATGGAGCATTGCTAAAACTACACATTCGTTGACCTCTTTAGACCTTGTGTCAATAGAAGGTAGAGTATCTGATAGCATATCATATTTGAATCACGGAACCAAGAATTTTCCTAGAATATAGAATTTAGAGTTCCCTAACTCATTAGTCGACCAAGGCCTTAGGGATAGGAAGATTGTAGGAAGACTGTATAAGCAAGAACACCAGGTAAGGTTTTGATTCTCTCAAAACTCGAACTAATTGTGCCTCATTTCAAAAATCTCGTATGTTTATATTTTGACTCTCTTGACCCATGCTGTTATTACAGCCTAGTTTTTGTAAGCTTACTCTTTTATCGAGCTTGATTCAAGACATATATTTATTGGGGACGTCCGCTAACATATTGTCTAATCAGAATTATTGTATTACGGTCTGATCAACCATGATGCATTTGGTTCGCTTTTCATCTAATTACACTACGTGGATTGATATGTAGATATCTCTAGGATCTCATCCGCGACTGCTTTGACAATTCTTCTTGAATTATACATTCGCCTTTGAATCACGTAATTATATTCGGTAATATTTCTCTTGAACTCTTCATTGTTTTTTTGTCTTTCACTGATTGGGAAGACGAAAGCTCGTAATTGATAGGTAAATGCAGAGTATTCCCCATGGCTATGATGGTTGTATACACAAGGGTAACTATCATCGGCCCAGCCAGATGACTAGAACCTTGCCTTAAGTTACTCGTCCTCTCTACGACCCTAAACCTACTATCATGATCTTCTGGTCATTTGACTCCGAGAATGATTAGGATCTTTCCTCTTGACTAAATGCCAACCTAGGAGACTACCTATTCTCCAGAGACCAAATATTGTGAGCCTCTAATCATTTGTTTTAAGCTTGCTTCAACTAGAACCCTTGCGACAATAGTCTGGCAGGTTTGACCCAATAGAAATTCATGACTCGGTTGTTAGAAATCTTTTCATATGATGTACCTTAGAGTTGGTTATCCCGTCGACAACTCATGTATACTGTGGACAGGTAGGTCATTCTATTATATCGACCATGTGTCATTGTACACGCTCATTTTCCATTTATTGAGGAACGACCCTTGACTTGACTATATCTACCGTATCCCGTCACGCCGTGACTTATTCTCATTTTCCATTTATTGAGGAACGACCCTTGACTTGACTATATCTACCGTATCCCGTCACGCCGTGACTTATTCTTTATTAACAAGAGTCGAGGCACAATATCCGAATTTTGGAATTTTTTAAGCCATATCCTTGCTTCTAAGGTGGATAGATTGTAAGCCTTCTAAATTTACGATATAACAGGATTACTGAGTGATTAAAATAATTTCCATTAGGATGATTATTAGTGCCCTTGGACTCCCACTTTTCATTTAGATCATTTTGTGTTCCCGGCCGTGTCATTAATATTTGGAGCACGAGACCAGTTGTTACCTTCCAATAAATTTTATATGCAAGATCTAGACGAGTCCACCTTCATCTAGGTATATCATGTCCCACTCAAACCCATCCCCTTGTACTCTATTTTTATGGTACGACTTTCAGGACAAAAGGACTAGCTATAACCCTTACCATTATGCCGGTACACTTCCCGACTTCCATTAGAGCCTCAACTTCGACTTAATTCCTTCGACCCAATATATGGTTGTTATCTACTCGAAGTCCACTATGCACATGCCACTAGTGTGCCACCCAATTGAGGTCTCATGTGCTCCTTAAACACAAAGTCACTGAAGGCACATTTTGAACTTTAGGGACCTAGCTAACCAACTTGACTAGCAACTAGCTCAATCCCTTGGATAGAAATCTATTCTAAGTTACCCTAATCTAGCAGACATAGTTTTATCTTGGGATCATTGTTCAGTCCATATAGATTGAGATCCAAGGTTCATCCAACCAACGATTGATGCCAGATAGGGAACTCATGAAGACCCAGTAAAACCCATCCAGACATACCACCATATTTGGACTATAGAACTGAACTATTTGAAATCGGCCCCTGTATCTATTTATGTAATCTCTACCCCTTAGAATGTGAATCCATTCGTAACCCTTACCTGGATGTCGCGAGACGACCTTATATAGCATTCGTATCCCTTGCTCGTATGTTTAAGTAACCACGGAAAAGAGCACAACCTTGATTTCTCAATTTTTGTTCTATTTTGGAACCTTATTTGAATTAGAATTTTGAGAACGAGACTTCTGTATTGCACGGGTTGCAGGCCACTCTAAGAAGCGAAGGGTTCTTTGAGTTAGCAAGTGACTGGACTAGAGTAGCCCAATTTTGCAAATAAGGCAGTGGTTCATAAACTCCCTTTCTATCTGTAACATTGGATACTCTCTACCGCTTTTGAAACGTTATATTTACTCTCGATAATTCTTCCATATCTTCATGTCCTTCCTATTTCAGAGCGATGAATAAGTCATGCCCATTAGAATTTATCAATATTTTTAGCCACTTGTATAGATTTGTTGCTGGTTAAATTTTGGGTTACTTGATAGATACGAGAGGATTATAGTTGCCATATGCCTAGATGTCTGCCGGTAGAATTGTTAGCAACTAATTAGAAGGTTGTAAGATTTTAGTGACCATATTTTGAGGAGTAGTATGACCAAAGGTGGGTAGAAGTCCTCAAGTATTCAGAGTGATCGATGACATGACAAAAGAAGGTTATACAATATTTTGAGAAATTAAAATTTGAGGAGATAAAGGTAGTAGTAGACTTTAAAATTTTAAAAAATAGTTATGAATTAGAATTTCGAGGACGAAATTATTTTTAAGGTGGATAGATTTGTAGCCTCCCTTCCCAAAATTTTTGAATTAATTTTTTATTTATTTGATCTAAATAGTGATTTTAGAATTTTTATAAATAATTATTTAGTTAGTTTTTACGGTAGATGATTTTAGCCATGGTCGAGTTTTGAAGTACCAGACGACTAGGAATCATGGTACGGATAGTGCAGTGGCGTGCTTTGACTAGTGTTTAGCCATGGTAGGGGAGTGCCGAACCATAGGAGTGTCCTAACTAGGAAAACCAGGCCAAGATATAGCATGACCATTATAAATAAGTTTAATTAATTGTTATTATATTTATTGACTTGTAGGAGACCCGTTTGTGTCGATTTAGCCCGAGCTGAGCCCGAACCGAATCCAAGCCTATGTGGGCATGTAGTGAGACCAGGGACGGCCATGTAGTCATATTTTATGTGTGTAAAAATATTCCCTAAATTATTTTAGGTATTGAGGTACATTTTAACTAATTGAATATTTGTACAAAACTGGTATTTTATTATTAAATATTGTTTTACAATGTTTGTACAATTTTCTGGACTCAGACAAAGGTGAATAGTATAGATTCACCAAACCACCATTTAATTATTTTAGTATTATTTTATTATTTTTTGGTGATTAAATAAAAATATTATTGCTATTAGATATTATTATTTGTTAATTAAGTATTTATTGGTATATAAATATATGAGGTTTATATGTATATGGATGTGTGTAAATATTTTTTATATATATGGATGTGTGTAAATATATATATATATATATATATATATATATATATATATATATATATATTTTTTTTTTTTTTTTTGAAAGAAACCCCCTTTTTATTAATCAAGGCTCGGAGACCGAAGCCGGAACAAGTATACAATGCGCAAAATGCCGAAGCCTATACAAGTATACCACCCAAAAAGAGAGGAGGAAGGGGGAGTCAACAACCAGCGAGAGCTAGGGGAGGATAGAGGACCAGAATGCCCTCGAGCTGTGAGCACACCGGGTGCTCCTTTTACGACATTGGCGAAAGATTTCCCGGATGAGCTGGTTGGCGGAGTAGTGGTGTCCTTCATATCTAGCCTTGTTACGATTCTTCCAAATGACCCACGTGGCGGCCGCTGCGACGATCTGGTGTCCGTGAGAGGCCGAACCCCAGGAACCAGCAAGATCGTGGAAGCGCCCACTGCCTGGCTCAATGCTACCCAGATGGTTAAGGATACTCCAAATGTGACCTGGCAGGCCCCCCTGGTAGAAGATGTGATCAATAGTCTCCATCTGACGGTCAGCGCAACAATTGCAGGCTGAAGCTAAACTGATCCCCAGGGTGTTCAGGATGTCGTCTGTGGGTAGTTTCTTCCGGATGATTCTCCACATCAGGAAGGACCACTTCTTAGGAATGCAGGAGTGCCAAAAGGGGGCAATGGTAGAATTCGGGTTCCCATTAACACGAACAGCGCGCCGCGCCGACCGCATCGAGAATACCCCCGAAACCTCGAGTGACCACCTCCAACCATCCTCGACGTTTCCGATCCTCACCCCACATCGGCGGATGTTTTCCACGGTTTCGTTTCCGGACCAATCACGAATCTTATCCCAGTTCCAATCGTTACTACTGCGGTCCCATAGGTCGCAGATCCTGCAGTCGCGGGGGATCTCCGTGGTACTCGGGAGTAAGCTAACCCCAGTCCATCTTTCCAGGAAAGGGTCCGACTGACCGTCACCTAACTGGAGTCTCATGATTGGTTCGGCGCTGGCTCTCCCATCGAGAATGCGACGCCACGCCGCAGAGGAACGGCAGTTGGATATGGCGACAGTTGGGTGTATGTGCTTGAAGTATCTGGCCTTCATAAACCTTGTCCATAAGTTGTTGCTAGTCCGAAGATTCCACCACAGTTTCAACGAGAATGCCTTAACGATGTTGGAGAGTTTGGTAAAGCCTAGGCCTCCTTCTTCAGTAGGACGGGCCATAGAGTCCCAGCTCGCCCAGTGATGCATGTCTTTGCCTTTGTCCTGTCCCCAAAAGAAGTTACAAAAGATCTGTTCGATCGAGGTCAGAACCTTCTTGGGAGGGGAACACATGGCCAAGGTGTGTATGGGAATTGAGGAGAGAACATGATTGATAAGGATCATCTTGCCGCCTGGGGATAGAGTGGCATTATGCCATCCCTCGAGTTTTTTCCTGATTCTAGCGGTTAAGTCCTCGAAAATGCCAGAGTTGGATTTCCCGTACACCAGAGGGCATCCAAGGTATTTGAAGGGGGGATGGGTAACATTGAAGGACGTTAAAATGGAGAGGCCGCGCGCGTACTCTCGATTGAAGTTGTGGTGGGCATAAATGACGCTCTTGGCGGGGTTGATTTTCTGCCCGGAGCATCTGGAGTATCTCTGCAGCGTGTGGTGCACCACTTCCACCGCTCCAATATCCCCAGACGAGAAAATTAGAACATCATCGGCGAAGGCCAGATGGGTGATGAAGGGGCAACCGCTGGAGGTATGATAGTGCTGGAAGTTGGGGGTATTTATCATGTTATTAAGGTTTCTGCTGAGGGCGTCGGCCGCAATGATGAAAACAGTGGATTAGAGAGGATCGCCTTGTCTAACTCCGCGAGTGGATTTGAAGAAACCTTCGGCCTGACCGTTGATAACCGTAGAAAACCACGAGTTGCTAATGGATCTCCACACGGTGTTGGTCCAATTTTTCGAGAATCCGAAAGCTCTGAAGACCCAGATGATGAACTGCCAATCCAGTCTGTCATAAGCATTCTCCATGTCAAGTTTGATTGCGATGTTGCCTCCTCTTGCTGGGAACTTCATGCAGGTGATAAGCTCCTGAGCTAGCATTATGTTGTCCTGGATATTTCTTCCGCGAACAAAGCCGCTTTGCTCCTCGGAAATGATCTTGGGGAGCAGACCGGCCATTCTGGTTGCCACAATCTTGGATATTATCTTGTTGGTGAAATTGCATAGACTGATGGGGCGAAAGTCTCGGAAAGATTCTGGGTTGGAGTTTTTCGGTATAAGGATAAGCTTTGCGCTTGATATTGCTTTGGGGTAAGTGGCTCCCTC